>VYZS01076696.1:0-15503 GCA_013400695.1 Neodrepanis coruscans | reverse complement strand
TGTGTGTTGCTTCTATTGGATCTCTCTTCTCAGTACCACGCCTCCTAGAGGTAAAACCATGACAAGCCTCAAGTTATTCTACTTACTATTCTCCTTTTGCCCCAACTAATTGGAAATGCTGCTTTACAGGACACTTTATAAACACATTCTGGAGCTATTGATACAGTAAGGTGCTTGTTTATTTTTATACCTATTATGCTAAGCACTTCCTAAATTCAAAATTGAAAAAAAAAGATCCAATATGCAGATGGGAATAATTTAGTAAAAGAGACTTGCTATTCTCCATTGTGCAATGATAGAGAAAATGGAACAACAGAATTAGTGAATGACACTGACATAATAATTACCGATTTCTGGCTGTCGTGGTTTTACCACTAGGAAGCGTGGTACTGACAAGAGAAGTCCGACAGAAGCCACACACACCCAAAGAAAAGAAAACAAACAAATAACAAGGTTTATTTTACACACACAGAAAACCGACAATAAAGCGCAAAGACAGACAAATTAAGCTCTTCCAGACCCCGCGTCTGGATGGGAAAAAGCTCTAGGGTAGCACTGGGTTTTCTGTCAGGGCTCCTGAAGAGGCACAGGGATAATTAGGAAGCTGTGACCACAGCTCTTCTAAATCCCTTGGCCGGTCAGGAGAACTCTAGGGTAGCACTGGGTTTCTGGCGGGCCCTGAAAAGCCACGGGGACAATTAAAAAAACCGCGGCCGCCCACCCCCTTTCCCCGGGAAGGAATACAACTGCTGATGGTGCAGCCCCCAGCACCCATGGCCACAGAGCTGCACCTGCAAAAATCGCTGGGGGAGGTACCACACCCCCACGGGCAAGCGGCACGGGGCTGTGGCAGCCCTCCCTGCCCACCTGGGTGGGGCCACACCTGCACCAGCTGCAGGTATTCCCACATTGGTCCTCAATCCATGCTGCTGCTGCTGAAGTCGCCAATCGGCCCGCGTGCAGGGGCCAAACTCGGCTCGGAGGCGAGCAGAGATGTCACCCCAACTAGCTCTGGCGAAGAAAAAGAAAAATGGTCGCCTCGCTCGCCTTTTTATAGGTGACCAATCTTTGCGCATGTGCAGCCGCCCCCTGGGCAACTTCCCCTCTCAGATTGGATGGTCAGCACTCAGGAACCGCCCCCAGTGAGACTCTGCACACATGCACGGAGCGCTGAGCCCTGGACCAGAATTGCGGGTCCCCCGTGGCCTTGCGTGGTGTCCCGGGGGTTCCCGACACCACCCCCGGGCCAGCCCGAGCCGTGCCAACCCCGGCCGCCTGCCGCAGAGGCCCCCCCGGCTGTGCGAGGTCCACCGACAGCCCTGTCCATTTCATGCCTGCAGGAGACACTGCCGCACACGTGCAGCACCGAGCCGGGCCGGGGCTGGCGGCGCCCAGCAATGTCAGTGGCCATGGGGTGGGGCGGGGGCGGCCCCTCTGCCCGCCACAGCCCGGGGACGGGGTGGCCCTGCCCCCTGCCCACCGGGGGGGAAAAAGGGAAAAAAGACCAGTTTTAGCTTCAACCCACAACACTGGCAAAGTGCTCTCTCATTCACTTATAAGTTTTAATTTTGTTCTTTTCTTTTTAAGCTGGTGATTGATATCTCTGAGTTCTCAAAAATATTTGTATGATACCATCATATTTCATAGTTATCTCTGATGAGTGTTTAAGTGATGTTAGAGAGAACTTTTAGTACTGCCTACTCTTGAGATTCATGATGCTTCTATTATACTAATTAATTTTCAGCTACTTATAAATTAATTTTCCTAGCTGTCTCTCTTACTATAAAGCTTTCTCAAAAATTTTTAGGCAGAATGGTCCAAAGCCATTATTTTTCTGATGCATATGTATAAATTGAATTGTAGAAAACAGATGTGTAATATTTAGAAGCTCATAGGTTTAAAAGCTTTCAACCATGACTTGAAACTTCTCAAAATAACTTGTAAGGGGTTGTCATTTACAGTTCCTGTGAAGGGTATCCTGATTAGGTTGACCTATTCTTGACTCTTAATTACACAACTCTGTCTAAACTCTCAGATTTTCTATGGGGTGAGCTGTGAAGCTGTGAGCTTCACCCTACTGGGTGACCAGGTAGATTCTCTTCTACAAAGACTTTCTCATGAGACAGAAGACTCTTCACTCACTCATAGGACACATAGACTATGAGGGGTGGAAACACAAATTTAAGAGTTTGGAATAGTAAGAAAAAGAAAGAAAGACGGATTTCAGGAGACAGAAGGTCTGGAAAAACCAAAGAAAACCCAAACCAAAGTAAACCCACAATTGGTGAGGGCAGGATATAAATTTGAGGATGTGAGGATGGGCAAGTGGGCAAAAAAAAATTGAAGTTGGGTGATCAAAACAATT
Source organism: Neodrepanis coruscans (assembly GCA_013400695.1). NCBI lineage: Eukaryota > Metazoa > Chordata > Aves > Passeriformes > Philepittidae > Neodrepanis > Neodrepanis coruscans. The sequence continues at coordinate 13,138 of VYZS01076696.1, read as the reverse complement.
ATCTTGAACACCAGTGGGAAAAAAAAAAAAAGGTTGCTGAAGTCACAGAGCATACTAGTCTGGAAATCCAGGTCCTCAGCTATTACAGAACTGTACTAGAATTGGTGTTTTCTGGTTACTCAGATGTGAAAAGCATCACCAAGTTGAGGAGGACCAAGGAGAATTATTAATGAAAAGTCTAAAACAGCTGTGGATTATGTGCACACTGCTAAAGCTACCACAGAGTCACCATTAGTCAGAGCAGCAGTACCTAAATGCAAATTGTCATGAAATCTCAGCAGCATTTTCAAAGACTGTTAAAAACAGTCAAATGACACTTCTTAGAACTCTGGCTGTGAAATCAAAGTGTTTCCCTAAGTGCTTATGTATGTTAAAAAGTATATCAATGTAGGAACTTCAAGGAACATATATGAAATCATTTATTCTTCACTAGGGAAAAAAATGAAGGAAATTAGAAAATACTGAACTGTAAATACAATGTATTACATTTGAAATGTATTGTTACAAGGTTACCTGAGGATACATTATTTTTATGATATAGATGTATAAATTAAATTTCAACTGATACAAAAATGTCTACTTATGATTAAATGCTACCTATAAACAGCCAGGATATATCTGTATTTTATTAATGTAATTCTATCGAAGTCTATGAGTTAATGTAGACCATAGGTTCCATCAGTTATTTTCATATCATACTTCAAATTCAGGCTTGAGGAAAATTCTTTCATCTTTTCATAACTAAAGTTAAGAAACAGAATCAGTACAACAGCTGTGATCCCACTTCCTTCAGAGGCTTTGACATAGAATAAAAAGAGAACTGACTGATCAATGAAATCCATAACTGCACTGAGGTAAAAGAGAATAAGGCCTGATACCTTCTAGTGAAAAAAAGAGAGCAAACTTATATTGTTAAAGTTTCCATTCTTCTAGATCTCCATGGGTTATTGGCTTAAACAAATTTAGTACCAGAAGAGCCAAATGTCATTTGAAGTTAGTGAAGCAGATCCGAAAGATGTAAGAACTCATCAGAGCTATATAAACACAGACACATATATATACACATGCACAAAAAAAAAATAAAAACAAAAACAAAAACACCAAAAACCAGATGTCTCTAAGACTTAGAGAGCTTTGTTAACTGATACTGAGAGCACCCCACTTTCAACACTTCTTATTGTTAATCACAGAAAGTCAGAAAGATACTAGGCCTGAAAGGAGATTAATTTAAATAACTGTATTGACATTTTTTCCTCATTAAAACAATGTGGTTTTTATGTGTGTGAAACTGCATTAGGAACAAATAAGAATAATTTAAAGACTAGTCCAGAAGAAATTTTGTCACATATGTAGGGAACTTTTGCAATTACTGTACTGGTCATGTCATTTTAATAATTTAGTATATTTACAGTACTTAAGATTTATATGACCCTGTCATAATTTACTACTGTAAAATCATACTGAGCTTAGAATTAAAATATAATTTACTGTGTACTCCTACAGATCCTGAAGATTTCTGAGAAGTTGTGTTTAAGGCACCGAAGTTTTTTAAAAAAGAATTTTCTCAACTGACTAAAGAATAAATAGAAAATGGGTGGAGTCACTATCCTGGAAGTGTTCAAGAAACTACAGCATACGGCACTTAGTGCTATGGTTTATTTGACGGGGTGGTGCTCAGTCAAAGGTTGGACTTAATGAACCTGGAGGTTTTTTCCAACATTTATGACTCTATGATCCTCTGATTTTATTACGTGTAAGTTTTATTTCTATAGTTGCAAAGTCTACTATCCAAAAAAACCATGGGTATATGAAAGGTGTGCTTGGAAGCTAAGATACAGAAAAAAAGTAATTGAGTGTATCCATATACAATTTTTCCTCTAGTGTTTTAATTTATATGCCTCATAAAAAAAACAGTACTGATGTAGTGCTACCCTTTGATAATGGTCAAGTACTTTGTCTAAACCAATTTGTTGAATTTCACAAAAAGAAAATGGATGACATTGAGAAGTGCCTATTATTTCTCTGACATTAGGCGGGTGTTTTCCTCACATACTTAGCTAACAGTATTTTTCATCTGTTATAAGAAAAGGTAAATAGATTCCGAAATTATGTATTATTCCCTCATTCTACATCCCAGCTCCTGTAATATATCAGCATTTTTCCATTAAACTAACTTTTCTTTACTTTAGCATTACACAGAGCAAGTTTCTGACCAAAGATACATACTAATAAGCACTAGAATAATTAATGCCTTTGACAATGCATGAAAAAAATTATAACAATGTTGTACCTAAAGCCCAAACCGGCAAACAGCACATCTTTTCTATAACAGACAAAAACCTTTGCCATATGATGTTATAATAAAGGAAGAGTAGAATATCAGCAAGTAAGGAATAAGAAAGCATAATTAATATTAAAATAAGCAATGACAAGATAATTCACTAGAATATATCTTTTTTAATTACTAGAACTAAACTTCATGTTAGTGAGTCTAGCCTTAGAACAAGAAGCAACAAGAAGAGACGTAAGTTGTGCAAAATTATATTATCTTCCTGAAATAGGAAGTCCAATACCTGTTACGTAACCTCTGCAGAACAATTATTCAGCACAACATGGTTCAAAAGCCTAAGAAAGCTTTGTAGCAGCCTTCAAACACTTTCTGTCCTGAAGTGTGATAACAATAAAAACAAAGCAAAAAATTCTGTGATGATAATAAAACCAAAACAATCAACCAAGCAAAAAATCCCAAACCAACAAATAAAACCAAAACCAACCAACCAACAAACCAGCCAAAAAAAACCACCCAAACCCAACAACAACAACAAAAGAGAACCAGAAGGAAAATGACTCATACCTCTTGGCAGTGTAACATTGTTAAAGATTTTAATTATTTTTTCACTGTCCATAATCCTACACCTTGATCCAGGAGGAAGATGTTAGAGATCTACTGACCCACCTAGATCCTCATAAGTCTAGGATCCATCCAAGGGTGCTGAGAGAGCTGGCAGATGTGCTTGCCAAGCCTCTTTCGATAATTTTTCAACAGTCTTGGCTTACTGGAGAGGTCCCAGATGATTGGAAGTTGGCTAATGTGGCACCCCATCTATACGAAGGGTCAGAAGGAAGATCCAGGGAATTATAGACCTGTCAGCCCGACCTCGGTACCAGGAAAAATTATGGAACGAATCATCTTAAGGGCAATTACACTGCACCTACAGGATAATAAGGAGATGGATCTGCAGCAGTCTTCTGCCATGGGAAACACGGAGCAGCTAAGATCCAGGGGGTCCAGGAATACTGGGACACAGGAAACGGCAGGAGGTGACCCCTTGGCTGTGATGGGAAAGCAAAGAGTTCCACAGGAACAACTGGACCCTGGCACGGTGAACCTCCCCTTGGGATTGTCCGAGAAAAAAGAGAGCGATTGCTGGACCCCATGAACTTTTAAAACCTCTCAACTCTGTTTCTGCCCAACAGGAAAATGGCTCCAAGTCATCAGTCTTGTCTGCCTTCCTCTGGCTTACATCACCACTCATGGCGGCTCCCATGCCAGACCATGCTGCCAGGACTGGGTGGCGGGCAGCCACTCCCCACGTGGCAGTGGGAACGGGCACTGTGCATGCCAGGGCAGGTAGTATGGTCAGCGCCAGGGTGGGCCAATGTGGTGCCACTGCAGAAGAAATGTACTCAGCCGTGTCCTGGCCAGCCACAATGCACCTGGGACCAGCCCCCCAGCCGGCCCTGCACACCCTTCACTCGCACCACAGGCCTGGGCACCAGCTCCACACGCCCCAGGCAACATGGCCCCCGGGCACCAGCCCGACATCATTAGTGACAATGTATTCACCGCAGGCCCCCAGCCTCGCCTGCTTGTATGCATTGTTTCAATTTAGGCCATTTTATACTGAACGCTGAAACACTACTGAATTGACTGGAAATACCAGTCATAGAATGCCACGTGATATTCTCCCTACCAGATCTCTTCTGGACTCCTGAGTTCCTCTGTAAATGTATAAAATACGTATATTGCATTTTAACAAGTAAAATTAATTATGAAAACCAGAAAAAGTTGTTTAAGCCAAAGAAACCATAATAGTACAAAACACTATTTCATTACAGTGCACATCAATAAAGCCTAAGAGTTCAAGAAAGATCAGTAGACAAGCTAGCTTCTTTTCAAAAGACACCTTTCTATTACCTATTATCTTTAGTTACAATATCAATATTTCTTGTTTTGAAGATAAATGTGTCTTTTCTGTTTCAGCGTTTTTGTAGCAGAATGGCAATGTTGTTCTGACAAAAAACTCACACTGTTTTAATATTATTTTCCCATATTTGATAATAAAGACAAAAATATGATTTTTTTGTAAATAAGTCTCAGTATTTTATCCAGTCTTAAGTAATAAATTAGTAGTGGCTTCCAAAGGTGTTTTTTATATCAGCTGAATTTAACACTGTTTTTCTGGGAACTAAATGATAATGTCACGTTCTCGGGTGGAGGCAGGGAGAGAGGGGAGTACTAACTGTTATATACTTACCATTGTCACTGAACAATCCCAATGTACAAATGTTCAGGTTTTACTAATAATTTCAGTGTGTATTTGATCTGAAAAAAAAAAAAAAAAGGAGCCACTGTCAGACTGTCTTTAAAGATTTCTGGATTAGTTTGGCTTGAAATCTTGCAAAATTTCAGTTTCTAAAAAAATTTTGCTGCCTCATTACTCTGAGAGTCAATTACAGCGAGAAGAATCTCTTTATTTTTAAAGCAATGAGGGTAAAAGAAGGAAGCACAAGGTTAAATGCTCCATCTCCGTAACAGCTGTTATCCAGTAAAGGAATAGAAATTTTAATCTCAAGAATGCAGTCTACATCGGCGGTTTCCTCAAAAACAAAGCCTAAAAATCTGGAAGGGATCAAGAGACTATGAAATTCACTCCTGTCAGATCAAAATAAGTATAACTAGCTTCAATCGTTGCAAAACATAGTAACAGAATGATGACAATGACATGAAAATCCAGGAGTCTCTTACAAATATATCTTAATGCAATGCAATGCAATGCAATGAAATCAAAGTACTCCATGAAAGTTCCTTAAGATTGTGCCATTATATTGAAAAAAATATTGACTTGTTCTGGTTTTCCAGTTGAGGTAACACTCAGTGATTTGTCTATTGCATCTACTTCTTAGAAACTGTTTCAACTTTTGGTATAATAAATCTTATTTCTTACCTCATGACAAACGTATAAATACAAACCAGTATCTTACAGCCCATTACGACAAAGTTTGTATTTCTTCTAGTATAATAACTTGACTCATTATTTATCTTATTAAAAAACACATACCTCTTTAAGATAATTATCTCACCAATGGCACTGAACAAAAATTGATTCTAAGTAAAAGACAATTTTGTAAGAAGCATAAACAATAAAGAAGGTTTTCGCTAATCTAACTAGTTAACATACAGCTAACCACAAAAATTTTAAAATGGAAGAAAACTTAATTACATTAATTACAAATATCAAGACATTTTAAAATTAGTTTGTACTTGTGCCTTGTATGTGAAAAACAATTTTAAAAACCTGTTTAAAAGTTATTTGATTAAAAATATGAATTTAGAGTGGATTCGCTTACATATTCTATATTAGAATGTACAGTAGTATAATCTATTAAGAAGTAAATCATAGGTGACACCTTAATAAAATGCATACCATACCTTGCTCTTGTACATGTATAAAAGACACTTCATCGCTATATAACTCTGTAATACCTGCGAAAAAAATGCTAATAATTTAATATTTACTTGGACATAGCATCAATGCTGTAAATTATGCAATGTCTTTCTCTAACAGAGAGCTACTAGCTGAAGTGGGAAACTAGTGTTGAATTTGAATTTTCACAAGTGGTTCAAAGAAGTATATGAGCAGTAAAGAGCCATAACTGAGTCCAAAATGCTACTTTATAAATTAATTTTGCATCTGGAAATTTGTGGATATAACTGGAAATGTAATTTTATGATGCTATTGAATATCTGAAAACACAGTTCTTGGGCAAGCTAACCACTTCCCAAGCTCAGTAAGCCTTCGAGAAAATTGAACACACTCTTTTAAAATGAGAAATAATTAAATTAATAACTATAACTCTCTTGAGAAACTAATTGGAGAAAAAATATATATAATATATATATAGTATATATATATAAATATAACAGTAAATAATGGCTATATAATTTTTTATCAACATAGGCACAAAATAGCTTTTTTCAGTGAAACTTTCTATTTCACCTTCATTATTGTTATATATAATTGTGATTGGAAAATGTAAATATTTAACTTCTTAAAAAAAATTAAAAAATATTAAATAATATTAATTCTGTATAAAATTCAAAGGGAAAAATAAAAGGAAAAAACCCACCATTTACCCTTAATTCACAGTTTTAAGTGATTACAAATAATCACCTATGACATTGTAGAAATGTTGTTTAATTCCATGCTGCTTAATTATGTCTACACTACAACCCTAGTTTTCAAAAGTAGAAATCAAAGTAAGTTCAAATAGTTTGAAAGAGGCATTTGGACTCATCTAGTCAACTGCTTGCTCCAAACAGGGACGATAACATGCCAATGGATCATAATTTTAACCGTTTCTCTGTGAATCATGAAAGTCTGAGTTACTCTATAAAGGATATAGTGCTCCAATTAAATGCATAGCATTAAGTTATAAAAAATATTTAGAATATAATATTTGAAGTTGTTGATTCATTTGATAAAAGGAACAGTTTTAAATACATGTGCCAAGCCATAATAAGTTTCTACTGTTTCTGAAAAAGAAAATTGTAACTGTAGTCAAGAAAGACACTGAAAAAGAGCTGAAAGACTTGACATGAGTTTAGGACATTGCACATAATATCATGTTGCAGCATGTGGATTTAACTCTCTAACATTTCCTTATTTTTTTACAAAAAGAAACTGTTGGGGCATATATTGACATAATTTGGGTAATATTATTGATCTATTGATTTATTTACTTTTTTTCATCCCGTTTCATCCCATCTCCCATCATATATTTGTGCATCTTTTCTCAACTCTGTGCACTCCTCAAAACCTGTACCTCATCTTTAATTTGTCCTTGAAATAAGCAACACTTAACAAATGGTCTTCTAAATATCAGATTTTCAAAATATACAGATTCTTTGCAGAGAAAATATCTGAATGATATTTATTTTTTACTAGCTTTACCATCATACTGATATTATTATTTTTTTTTCTCTCAGGACTAATCATCAACCAGATGGACTTTATCTATGCCATATTTTTTTTCAGAAATGCAAAATAATAAATGCAAAATAGAATGCAATTCAATTTCCTCTTTACAGTCAAACTACATTTAAAACATTTGCAATGGTCTCTCATACAGTCTGCATTATATATTTTCTCCATTTTAATTAGAATATGCTATTCTTGTTTTAAAAGAAAAAGCAGGATAATGTATTGAAGCTCTTGGTGTTTCTTGAAGTTTCAAGTGTATCATGCGATTAAAAATAAAATGCACTTGCATAGCTAAAAATGATTTTCAATTGTTTAGGGTAGGAATTGCAGAAATCACAACGATTTTAATCAAATCTCTTGTGTGCAGTAACAATATGTGCCCTACTTTATATTATAATAACCTTACCTCTTACATTGTAGGAGCTCATTTAGATGGTAGGTAGGTATCCCTAAATACAGTCAAAGAACTTAAAATTCAACTTAGAAGCAATCTTCCCTTTTATTTTTTTAGATGGGTCTTATAAAGAATATGATCATAACCTTCAACAAGTGATGCTGTGCTTTAGAACTAATCTTTCCTTTGACTGCAGAGTGTAAGCTGTGACCAGACTGAAAACTGAACAAAAAGGTTGCAATATAGGTACGTTGCTGTTCTGTCTTTCATTTCCTACAGCCCCATCTGTATCTGAGTCTGTGCGATTAACTGGTTGAAGTCTGTGGTGTTTCACCTATTTTCAGGAAGTCTGAATAGCCAATTATATTTCTTGTGATAAAAAATAAGTGTCAGAAAAGTTCATCTATGCAGGATAAGTGAGTGCCTCATTAGAGCATGAACACTGTACAACTAAAACCATGAAAAGTCTTCTAGGTTTTCACACCACAGTTATAGTAAATTGTTCCTGTACCATATAACTTAAAGTTCTACACAGTCTACAGATGGGCATACCCATAAATAAATAAATTATATATTACATAATGGAAGAATATATACTATCATGCATAATAAATAAGACAACATAATATGTGCGTTTGTGGGAGAGGCTATTTGTTTATTGGTGAGTTTGGTTTGTTTTGGTTTGATTTGGTTTTTACTGATGAGTCTTACTTTTCCTTCTTGTATTTAGGAAAACACACACATAGAGATGTGCATAAGGTTTAAGTTGATATTACTCATAGAAACTAAATGTTCCTATACTGCAAACACCCTAATTTCAGCCAGATACTTGGTAAAATTGTCACAATAACAAGGAATACAGGGATTCCATGATGCATTACACAGTTCTGGGAAAAATGCTTCAGAAGTATCCTGAGTTCAAATTTAGACATGTGTGATGGTGAATAGGGAGGATGGATCTCTGTATCTTCTAGAATAGTTAACATATTTGTGGTTTTTAATGTAATTTAATTGCAAGTACTTCAAAAAACTACTAGACGAAATGACCAGTTTACAACAAGGTAAAAAATTAGTTGAATGAAAATGTTATGACCCATTTTACATGAAATTTCAGATTTTTTAGAGGGAGGGGTATTTTTTTAATAAAACAACTGTCTATTTTAAGTGTCTTCTACGTAAAACAGCTTGTGGAAGAGAGATGACAACAGGTTAGAGATTTTAACTCAGTAGCATGAATGCCTGCATACAAGACAATATCCTACATAGTCTTCTTTAGCCTCAGTCATATTTGCTAATGTAAAGAAACTTCTTTTAATCCAGAAGCTAAACAATCTCTGACACAACATGCCATCAGTGGATCAGATCTAGGTCCACATGGAATGTTCAGGCAAGCGGAGGAGGAGATGGCACCAGAAAAAGGCCTGGAGACAATATACTATACAGATCCAGAGTACTCAAGAGAAAAGGCTGGTGATAAGTTACAACGTCACCAGGGAATGACAGAAGAAAGTATTTTTCTATGGCACTGGGCTGCAGATTTGCAGATACGAGTCTATCTGCAGATAGGGTCAGATGCGAGTCTGCAGTGCGGGGCCAATTTTTGTCACGGTGGGGAGAAAGACACAGCTACAGCATTGCTCAGATCAGGACTCAGTGACCATGCCTGAGCTGAAATGGAATCCTGGGCCATGGGCAGGGGTGGGAGGAGGCCCCAGTGGATGCTGAGCAGGGATAGTAACTGCTTTTTGTGGCCTAAGGACCCTGACAGAACGTCTTAATTTCCCATCACCCAAGCAACAGACATCTTGGCTCAGAATGGACATGCTGCACATGTACTTTGGTGGCCATGGGACATTAGGGGTCTATTTCAGCAGATGCAGAGATCGGGCAGGGAACTGGAAAAGCGACATGGCTCTGAAGCTCAGATCCAGGTCAGGATCACAGCAAGGCCACGGTGTCACAGAAAGATAATTGCAAATAGTGCTTGGTAGTGAGAAGGGGAACCTGCAGCTGATACAGAGACAGGATAGAGCCTTGAAGCTTGAACAGGAGCATGACACTGGGGACGAGGAGTTGTATCAGGACCATGGCAGGGACAACATAGGCTATTTGGAGCTGGGCGGGACATCCAGGCTGTTCCTGTGGGGAGAGGATAATGCCCCTAAGGAGGACTGGGAAGAAAGGACTCATTCAGGTGTCTGGGGCTGTTCAGCAGTTTGGCTCTATGGGGAGATCCAGGGTTCAGGGCCAGGCTTTTCACTTTGGAGAAGCCATGGGGGCTCTGGGCCACTCCACATGGTGTTTGGGTCAGAAACTTGAACTGACTGGCAGAACAGAGCCCAGATTGATGGCTCCCTTGCAGCTGAGCCAAGCACAATGAAGACCCTGGGTTTAGCTGTAACCCTCTGATGGGCACTATCTTGCATGGCCTGAATGTGGCAGATAGTACCAAAACCTGTAATGAACCCTACGAACAGTCCTTGGCACTCTGGGCAAGCACTGAGACAAGGCTGGAATTGGTTCCCAGCAGAAGCATGAGGCTCTCAAATGGTGTTCTGAGAAGTCAATCCAAGGGATCAATACAGGCATTCACAATTGGAGACAACCTAATTGTGGTACAAAACAAAAGGTTTGTCCAGGAGACACAGCTGGACACAGGTACATCTAGAGTGATCTCACCAGGCCTGGGTCAAATTGGATATCCTGAGCTCATGGGCAGACAGGGTGTGTGTGGACTCAGTTGAAGCTGATCATAGCTATTAAGATCCATTTGGTATACCTCAAGAGATCCTGACATGGATGTTAATCTCTATTTCTGTTTTGAGCTCATTGCCCATCACTGTCATTTCTCCAGTGCAAAGGTTTTTCTACAGGAAAGTGGATGTTCCCACAGACAAGTCTAGATTTGTTTTTGTTTTCAAAAAATCTCTGGTAAGAAACATTGGCTCTGCAGCCTGTGACAGCATGTATTTTGTAGTTACCCTATGAACAATTCTGGTGTTCTATTCTACTTTTAAAATTAGTTGTAGAAAATAGAACAGAATGTGAGCTCTAATCTGAACAAGATCTTTGGAACTGACTCAGAATTTGTAGCTGGGTATCTGCTAGATGAGAACATTGCGAATACAGACCTTGTCCACAAAAATGAGATTTCTGGACAATCTCGCAGAAATTCAACAAGCTTTTGCTATTAATGTACATTTTTTCTGCTAAAAGTTACTTCTACATTAATAGAGTGAAATTTGACAAAGTAGAAGAAAATATGGTCTTTTCAGAAAGGTCAAAGGAAAATCGGATGAAAGCTGGATGAATTTCAGAGGTTCAAAGATTCAGTAGTGAAGCTGACAAGAATACATTCAAAGCTCAGTAGGCACTTTTATTTTCTCTTTTAGCTACAACATGCAATGTTGAAGCTGGCTGGAATCCTGCCTGCTACCATATAATGAAGGCTTTCTGTAAGGCATAAGCACAGGAAGGCTATAAGAAATATCAAATTTGATTATAAATTAAGCTAAACTGGGGCAAATTTGAAAGACGTAATTAGTAACGGATTTCTCCAGAGGAGAAAGTGCCGAAGAAAAGAGGGATCAAAATGGTTCACAGAAGTATAAGCCTAGAAAATAGAGAGAAGAGGAAACAGAAGGGGATAGTTGTATGTGAACAAGATGCTGAGCAGCACATTTGTCTGACTGAGCCTTGTACCTGCTCACTGCAGTCTGTCCTATCTTGGTATTGAATAATTTTCTTCATTATTTTTTGTAGTTTCACTCTGTGCATATGGACCTAGGGGCTAACACCTGGAAAAAGGGCTACAGTTCACATGGAGCAGTCAGGGATGCCAGCAGCTGTAGAGTCTGGAGTGTATTTTCCATGAGGGAACTTCAATCCTCTGTATGTATATGTGCTGATACTGGTAAACTCCAAACCTGACTAGCAAGAAAAATGCAAGCACTGGCTAGCTGGGTTCATGTACGCAAGACCTATAGGTATTTACGTGGGTGCCATAACAACACTGCCTTCTGTCTGTGTTAGTTTTTGTGGCCAGACACGCTGGTGGGAAGTATGCATGTCAATGCATGCAGGTACCTCTACAGCTGCATCTCTGGAATCCATGTTCAGTCTTGCTACTGCCCAGACCTGTCTACTGGAACTGCAGCAACCACATTAAACTGAGAAGAAACATCCTGGATCTGATAGTGCACAATTTTCAGCTCCAGGAGTTTGGGAAGGCAGTATCCCCTCAGCCCAAAGTCCAATTCACACAACAGCTCCCTTGAAAAAGTTTGCTTCTGACAGCTGGCTCTGAAGCTGAAGGAGGTTCATATTCAGACAAGATAAGCTCTGAGATTGTCAAAAGAAATTTGAAAAGTATAAAAACAAGGAAGACATAAGCATTTGTTTAAAAGGCATAAGTAATCAACTCAAGTGCCAAAGAAGTTTTCTCATGCTAGCACTTGGCTCACCTCTATGCATACAGGACATACAGAACTGAGCACACCAAGAGAAGCTGCAGTGTTTGGCCAATCACTTGTCAGTGTTACTAGATTCTGATTCATTAATTCACTGCAAAACTTCTAAACTTACCAATGGTAAGACTATGTGGTTTTGGCTAATAAATTACATTTTTCAGTATCCACACTTTCTTAATAATACAATAAGTTGTCAGGAACTGGACTTTTTTATTTGCCTTAAAACATTGTTACTGGAGTGAGCTGTGCAAGCATCCTGCCAGAGGATTGAAGACTGCTGAAAGGAGGAGGCCATACCCAAAAGCTGTTAGATTTGTGGAGGCCCTAGAGTCAAAGTCTTGGGTGTGACACCCTCTGAGTGTGTGATGTTTATCTCCTATGAGCCAGCCTGTGTTAAAAGAGGCCCTGTCTGCACACACCCATCACTACCATGAAGTAGGTAGGCCTTTTAGAAAGGTGGCTTTAAAGCACTCCCCCACCTCCCCAAGCCTAGAATGACTTTGCAAAAACTAGCACCTCCAGCCTCTGCAGAAATATCATGACTTTATAAAAATAGCCCCTCAAGCACTCACAAATATACACACACACACACATGCACGCACGCACGTATACCCAGAAGGAGGTACCAGGAGGGTTTCTCGAGGTATATAAATCCATTGGACTTTATGTTTCATGAACTTCTCTCCCCCATCACACTCCAACAGACCAAGAAAACAACAACAATTACCAAGTTTGTTGGAGATCTTTGAGTGGTGACTATAAAGCTTTTATTATTTTCTCTCTGTTTCCTTCTTTCTCTCTTTCTTTTCTCTTACCCATTTCCTCGAGTTCTCTTTCTTTCTCTGTTTTCCTTCACACATTTTCTTGGATAGTTATATTACAAACAAAATGGCTAAGTACTTGTTTTCCTTTGCAATATGTTTATGCCTTTATATTGCCAAGTTACTATAAGTGATAACAACCAAAATGGCTACATACTTGTTTTCATTTGCAACCAAATTGTTCTAAAA
>VYZS01076681.1:0-13370 GCA_013400695.1 Neodrepanis coruscans | reverse complement strand
TTGTGATAAAACCACCACACAGTGTTTCAAGTGACACTTCCCAGGAAAACTCAAAAACTGAAGAGTTCCACAGTGAGTGACTAAAGAGTGAGTTTCTTAATGTGACACAGAAGAAAATGAATACTCGACTCAGCATTAACATAAGCAAACATAAGGCAATCCAATTCCTCAGTGGAAATATCAAATCTTACCCACTTCCACACTACTGTGAAGGGCAAATAGAAGTAAGAGAGCAGGCAGGTAACCATTTAAATCAAGGACTACACAGACCTCTGTCAGGTCTCTGAAATGGCAGAACAAATCATTGTATAGGAATAGAAATTAATCCAAATGCATCAGCAGACACATGAGAGGAAGCCACACACACATAAAAAAGCTAAAAAGGTTATAAGCTTCATTCTACAGAGCAAAGGTACTGCCCAAGGTAAAAACCTCCCTATTGCTTACAGCTCATTATAACCAGTGCTTTCTTTACCAGTTTCAGGATGTAAACTAGCAAAAAAGAAGTACCAAGTATAACCAATATTTCTACTTTTTATAAATAGAATTTTCTTGAGTGCAACTTGTAAATTTCCTAAGTCTATACAATTGTAACACAATTCTTCTGTATTATCTTTTCAAAGGCTTAATTACAGAGGTGACACTTTTTACTAAACTGAAAAAAGAGAGGGGTAAAAAGTCTATGTCCCACTTCCAGGAACACCAAGGCAAATTAGTACGAAAAATACTGTATCCATATACAACTATATAATTAGGATAGGCAGAAGATCCTGTTGGTACAATGCGAAAACCAAAAAGTGAACAAACACCAAGGTGTCAAAGTTAGTAATAGAAAAATTGCAAGAAAAACAAAGGAGAAAGGCATGCAGGTAGGAAAGACTTCATTATTGATATGGCAGTTTTCTCTTAAAAAAAAATTATCCTTAAAGTTAAGTTAGAAAATGGAGTATTTCAATATACCATGCCAAAACTAATTTATCAACATTTGCATGCCTGTTCTAATACAAAAACTGACCTCTTCAATAGAAATAGCTATTTAAATTAATAATAAATAAAAAATATACCAACTTCAGCTTAAAATTAATACCACCTTATTCAAAAAAAAAAGTATTTTCTAAACAAATATGGACAAAGTCTCATCTTTATAAGTATTTTTGCTTTAGAGTTCTAAACTGCAAATAATTTACTGTAAGAAATAGTACAGTTCAAAAATATCTTGAAGGAAGAATGTCTATATATATATATATATATGCTATGTTATAAACATATGTGACATCACTGAGAACAGTTGTGCCTATGGATTAATGCTACACAGTTTGTACAAATGTGGAAAATATTGAAATAACTAAAGTAAACAAACTATAATACAACATTATTTTTTAAATGTGTGGTCAAAAAATCTGACACAAAGTAAGCAAAACAGGTGGTTATTGCACAGATATACTTCAGCTGCTATAAAAGCAAAATCTGTGACTAACGTATTTTTACCTCATTCTGAAATGCAGCCATTGATGCCAGAGTACATTTAATATAAATGCAAACAAAACAGCAGATTTAGAAACAATACCCATGATGTTATGCACCAAGACAATACTCTGTCAATCAGTTTATTTCCCAGGTAGTGGACAAATCCAATTAGTGTAATTTTTCTGCATGTTGAATAGTCAAATCAAACTGCTTGTTTTCCCACAAGAAGTGTTTTCACTGTGAGAATAAGGGTCTTGCAATACCCCTTAAAGCTTTCAATTCAAAGGTTAATTCTAGAAATTTGGGACTTTAACATCAGGGTCTTTTGCCACTAATAACAAAGATGACACTACAAATGGCTGAAGAGCAGTTACTTGTCAAAGTAGAACAGTTCAACAGCTTAGTTAAGGAAAGGTGTTATAGTGCACTTTGCTCATTTTAGCCAACATGCTACATTGCCCCTTTTGCGTACAAAGTGGACTCAGTGATTTCCACTGTAAGAAAGAAATGACCTGGCAAGCAAAACACAGTGTCAAGCTGCCCTTTTTTCCCTTAAACATTTTAAGACAGAAGCTTTTCAAGACATTACACAATTCTTTGTTTTTATTATTAAGTGAGAATGTCTGATTTGTATTATTGTCACACTGCCAGTTAGAAATGCTTCAGTGATGAGAGTCAATGCTCGGTCAACTCAAGGCCTCATTCTACAACACTTGTTTACACAGAAATTATAGTGATTTTTCAACACACCCAACAAAACATTTCTTGTTTTTTTCAGAGAAAAGTCCCATCATTCTTCCTCTAGTGGGCATGTTACTACATAAATTATAATTATTTTTTTATGGATAATACATCCCCAATCTTCATGAGAACAAAACAGGCTTCTATAGGTGTTACAGAAGTCTTCACACATCATCATCATCTGATGTATCACTGCTACTCGTTTCAGAATCCTCATTCTCCAGAGCAGGTTTGAAGGTGCTGCTTTTCCAGAGGCTAAATTTAAAATTACAGATGAGGCTGTTTTTCAAAATGCCATTTTTCCGAAGGCCATTTTTCTGTAACTGAAATATGAAAACATGATATATTTAGAGAAATAAAAAGCCAGACACAACAATCTGTTGCAATTCAACATTCTCTATGTCTTCATTCCTGGGCTACAGTGCCTTTTCAGAGAGATATATATATTATATATATATATATTCAGATATAGCTATACAGAAACACACACATGAAAGAACCCTGAGAACTATTACTTCTGGGCCAGCCACCTATATATAGGTACCTCCAACACTGCTAAACTCCTACAGTCAGAGTTCACCCTTTTTTCATGTACTTCCCCACCTGTCTTGCCTCAGATAGTCTCTCCTGCAATGCAGTCCCCTTTCCCACAGTGCTGCAAACACCTATGCTAAGAAGGGTAGGGTCTGCAATAAGGAAGGGGCCCAAAAGAGAAGTAGCAAGGAAGACTGGGTATTCCACTGTCTACCCGAAACAATTGGAAAATCACAGACACTGAAAAGAAAGGAAATTACTGATTCTACAAGAAGAAAGGAATTACTACATTTCCATGCACAGTGTAGAAGGTGGGTAATAAGACAGGCATTTTAGAGTTTAATCTTTCAAATGCTCTGTCAATATGTATGTGGCTAGATTTACAGATATATAAAATGTTCAGATTTAACAGCACACATGACTCTCCAGTCCTACTCACTGACCCCACCAGATATATTTGACAGGCCCATAAAAAAAAAATTCATTAAAAAGTCCAGTCTAGATTGCCTTTTCATACTTTGTTACTAGTGAATTACATGTCTCTCAATTGCCAACAAAGAAAACGTAGATCTTGGAGTACTCAAGGAAACTGCAAGACAAGCTTGAAAGAAAATTTTCTTTCCTTAGGCTAAGCTGAGGAGCTGGAATGCCTGTAGCATTCTACTACCAACAATGATGAAACAGCCCAGAAGCAATCCCTTGCCCTTCCTTTGATATCTTGTGAATAGGCTTTAGCTACAATCAGCACATGTACCCTCTGTTTTTAAAGCGACTTTACTTCCAAATTCACAGTGCTGAACTGGTTTCAAAACAGCAACATCATTAACCATCAAAATTACTGCAGATCTTCCTCAAAAGCAGGCATTTACCACAACCAGCTGCAATTTACAACGAAACATTAACTCAGTGTTACCTGTTCACTAATGACTCGGAACTCCCTCATCTCATCCTCTGTTAGTGGGGCACATGTCTCATCATTTTCACTGTCTTCCTGCCAGCCCATTTCCTTTAACAACCTTTAAATTAAAAAGGACAACATTAAGGAATCTACTACACACACATTCAAGCTCTGCCTATATCTCTGACTAAAGACCTGTAACAAATGCATTGACTAATCAGTTAGTACTTTGTTTAAACAAACTCATTCATAAAAGCAAGTTCAAAGCCTTGCAAAATTCTGCTTTAGCAGAGAATTCAAGTTCTCATGTTCCTCATAGATGATGACCCTGTTCTGCCACTACATGTAGTAAAAACCATACTTTCATTCTAAGGCAAGGGACCTGTGTCAGGTGAAAAAACAAGAATGCATTTCCTTAACATAACTTATAACTGCTAACAGAGCAGAAGTGTATCCCCTTGTGAACAGTATGAAGAGACAAAGACTCACACTGAGGCAATCTGCAGCTTTTCCTGGATAACAGTGCAGCCACGAGGAATCCTGGTGGTGTCCCTTAATGGGAAACAATTCAGGATGCAATGGCTTCATGTAATTTCTTTTTTTATTGCACATGATAATGTCAAGAGCTTTTTCAGGCTTCCTTACAACTGAGTCTATGCCAACAGCACATGCTGATATTTCAGCACCGACAGACTACAACTAGGAGTGAATTTTGGATGAGGGGAGGAACTGAAACAAGATTCCTCTTGACCAAAGACACAATAATCAATATGTTTTAGCTAGTACCAAATGAGGGATGGCAGCATCTGAGCAGGAAGAAAATAGTTTTACATGTGAAGATGCTGTGAAAGCAAGGGTTAATTGAGGCTGAAACACAATGATATTTAACAATGGAAACACTACGTTTTTTTGCTGCAAAAGAATTAGCATCTTCTTCAGGCAAACCAGGCATCTGTTGACCTTAAATGTTAATGAAGATTAAAGATATTTCATAAAAAATAAAGAGGTTTCTAAAATATATGCCAGAACTGACACCTGGAAATAAAGAATAGTGAGTGTATTAAAACAAAGAAGTAAGACAAACAGCTGATGTTATGTGCCAATCACTGTATCTAGCCAGACATCAACAAAAATGATCTTTAACCCTCCCCACAAAACCCCCACATCCCAATACAATGGATGTACATTGGACAAACTTGCAGGTGACCAAATGACACTAATGACTATTGTTAGAAACCAGAACAAAAAGCCTGGAATTGTAGAAGGAGAAAAACCCTACTTTGTTTAAAAGAAAAAGTCAACAGCACAGTAACAGAAATGGAAATTGCATGTTCTGTAGCATTTGGACCAAACTGGACAGTGTAACAGCCAACAACAATCAAACCATCAGGAAGCAGTAGAAATAATGCAAATTCATCCAAAACTCAAAAAGAATATATGCAATTGTATAGCTATACAGAAAAACACTCTCAATGCATTCAATGATAATTAGATGAAACAAATATTTACCACAAGCAAGCTCAGAGGTTAACACTGCATTCAATGAAGTAAATAGTTACAGAGCTCCTGATAAGGTAAGTAAAAATCAGGTAACTGGCTAATTAACTTTAAGCAAAACTGTGTAAACTTAGCAGTACCAGTATCCCTTTAAATTGACAGCAGGCTTTTGAAATGCTTCCAAGTGTGAACTATGTAAAAAAGTTAAACTTCAGGTTAGCAGACTCGGTACCCACAGGATTTCTGATTTTTGGAAACTTCAGGAAGAAAGACCAAGCTGTATTTTGCACAAGATGTCCTAGAATGTTACTAGGTATCCAAATGTATCCTGAGAGTTAGGCTGGTGACTTCATGTTCAATTTACCACAAAAAAGCTTACCATAACATCTGTCCATATGCATACTGAGTTTACAGCCAAAGTGCTGGACAGTATGGAGAGACACAGCCTCTCCAAGTAAAACGAAAGACATTTGCCCAGAAATCCTATGAAGGCCATTAAAAGTCATTTGAATTTAAAAAATTAAGAGTTGGATATGATTCCCATCTTGCAGTCAAAAAATCATCAGCTTCTCTTTCCTCAAGGGAATCGACAGCTCCTCCCCACGTAGTGTCACCAGCAAACTTTGTGTGCCTTCAAGTCCTGCATCCAAGTTGTTGATGAAGACATTGAAGAGAACCTGCCTTAAGATGAAGCCCAGCAGAACCCAACTGATGATGAGTCACCAGCCTGATATGACTCCAATTACCCTTTGTGCATGACCCATGGGACCGGTGCTCATCCATCACATGACAGGTTTATCCAGCTGTGTGCTGGACATTTTGTCCAGAAAGACATTGTAAGAGACAGTAGCAAAAACTCCACTGAAATCCCACAAGATTAAATCAACTGGCTTCCCCTGATCAACTAGGTGGATTACCTTGTCACAAAAGAAAACTGAGTAAGTTAAGGAGGATGAGGACTTTCCTGTAGCAATCATACCTGGCTATGACCAAAGACTGAGTTGTCTTTCATGTTTTTTTCAGTAACTCACAGAATAATCTTCTCCATAATTTACCAGTCACTGACACAAGACTGACAAACTTCTAGCTTCCAGGGTCATCCTTCTTGCCCTTCTTGAAAATTGGAATAATATTCACCAACTTCCAGTAGACTGGGACCTCTCAAAGTTCCCAAAACCATTTAAGAGCCATTGAGAAAGATCTTGTAACAGCATTAGCCAGCTCTTTCAGTACCCTAGGATGAATCCCATCAGCCCCATTGACTTAGAGCAATACAGCTGGAGCACCAAATCCCGCACACATTTTGCATTGGCTGGGACTTTACCATTCTCACAGTCATCTCCAAGCTCTAACACCACCATCAGTGTTGAAGACCAAGGCAAAGTAAGCACTAAAAATCTCCATTCTATCTATGCACTTGTTTATGAAGTGACCATCCTCATCAAGTAATGGGCCAGTAATGTTATTTCTGGTCTGTACTTTGCTACTAACATACTTTAAAAAGGCCTTTTAATTGTCCCTTACAGTACTAGCTAGCTTCTCTGAAATTGATCTTTCAGCCACATAGATTTTCTCCCCACAATGGCAAGTACCTGCTCTGTAGTCTTCCCATGTCCATGGTATTTCCAGTTTTATCTGGCAAATTGAAATTCCCCATTAGGACAGGGGCAGTTGATTTAGAGATGTCCCTTAGTTCTTCAGAGAATAGTCAGTGTTGCCACATTGGGTAAGTATCCTGCAGTAGATCTCCACAATGACACACGCTTTTTTCCTTTGCCCCTTAATCCCTATCCAGAGGTCCTCAACCATGCCATGCCCAACTGCAAGTTCCACACATTCCAGCCCCTCCATGAGATACAACATCATGGTACAGAGTAGACTTCCCACCTCACCTGCCTGTCTATGTCTCCTGAAGAGCCTGTAACCATCCAAAACACCCCAGCCACAAAACTCACCTCATCAGGTTTCACTTACGCCCATGATGATAAATCTACCAGACTGGGCCAAAGCTTTCTGTTCCCTAGTAAATGGTGGAAAAAAGGAACAGAGCAGGAGTCATGGCACTTTTCATATTCATGAGGAATAAGAGGAAATAAAAGTTTCTTCTGCTGGTATACAAAAGGGAGAGTACTCTAGTCCAATGTATACTCTATCACAAAAAAAAGATTTGACTGTGATTCTGTAGTTACCAAAAAACATAAGAATCTGACAGAGGTCATGACAAGCTCTTCTCCAGATTGAGTTGTTTTTCCAGCAGCATCATTCTCATCTCTATCAATCACTACTGCAGTTACTTTAACAATAGAATTGTTTAAATCCTTTCTGTGAAGTTACTTTCTCGCCTTCTTGTGCTGTCTTATCACTAACAGTGTCTACTAGTAAGCTACAAAAATAATTACTTTAATTATGATGACAAACTCACCAGAGATACAGAGATACAGCATTTAAGATATTATTAATACAAACAGCAATTACATGCATTGTTCCTCCCAGACACACCTAGACTAAAATGAAAGTCATTATGCAGTTTGCTTTTTTCTTTATAAAACAAATCACAGAGTCACAGAATTAAATGGATTGGAAAAGACCTTTGAGATCATCAAGTCCAACCTATTACCTAACACCATCTCATCAACTGGACCACGACATTAAGTGCCACATCCAGTCCTTTTTTAAACACTTCCAGGGACAGTGACTCCAGCATCTCCCTGGGCAGCCCATTCCAATGGCCAATCACTCCTTCTGTGAAGAATTTTTTCCTAACATCCAGAGTAAACTTCCCCTGGTAAAGCAAGTTTAAGCCAGTTCACAAGTCTAATAGAAACAAAGTATATATTCCATGTTAAATTAGTTCATCTAAAAGATAAATCTGACATTACTCATGAAACATTTGGTGTTTTCAGTTTTCAGGTTCTGACTTCTGAACTAGTAAGAATTTATGAATATGCTCACTTACCATGGAGGAACACACTTTATATAATGAAATACATACCTATGCTCTGCCTCAAGTGAGCTTGAAAGAACATTTGCCAGAGGGAAAGTTGAAGACTGAATGACCTGTGGAGGTGTAACTGAAACATTGCCGTTCTCCTGCGGAATTTCATTTTCAAAGTTGCAGTTTATATCTCTTTCATGATGACAACTGTTGCTGTTATGCAAGTTAAAAGACTCATCATCCTGTTAAAAAATAATTCTACATTACAAAGTTTAAAAGTGAATTCCATCCACAGGTAAATATCCTTAAGTGCTGCAATTCAGTGATTCCATTTAATTTAAATTAAGCTTAAATGGAGAGACACTAAACTACTTCAGAGTAATTCATACAGGATTAGACTTTGCAATTACCTGCATACTAAGGAAATCTTCAGGTATGCTGGTGATCAAGTAATGTATAAAGCAACTTCCATGCTTTTCCTCAACCTTTTTCTGCAAAATTTCAGTCATAGCTTAAAAATCTGCTCTTCATATATACAGAAATAAGAGGCTATCTGTTGAACTTAAAATAATGTTTCTAATTAAATACCAGAGTCAAGAAAAGTCTGAACACAAGGGAGTTCTCAAGTTTACTTAGGTTACAGATCAGAAAATTCTGTGTCATGAGTCCAGAAAGACTGGTTACTGCTCTTTAAATTCAGACAACTTCCCCTACACATATGCACATACCCCAGCTTCTCAGGCTGTTGTGAATTAGAACTGTAAATTACTACCCACGAAATATGAACTAGGAAGAAACTTTATTTAGAAAGCAGACTGTTCAAGTTCTCTCAAGGATTATAAGGTCTTCAACCTATAAACCAGACACGTTTTTTCTTTTTCCTACTCATTCAATAACAAGTAATTCTTATTTATTAATGAGCCAAATAGCCTCAGAGTTTTACTAACAAGTTTTACTAACTGTAAAAACAAAGAGAAGAATACAACCAGTATCTATTTAACACCCTTGCAATAACAAAATCCCCAAACTGGGCGTATCACAGCATTATCCACAGCAGGAGGCATTCAGTTCAGTGAATTCCGCATTTGTAAGAAATTATACTTCAAGGTCCAGAATCAAAGACCATCATTTCCCTCTCACAGTGCTGTCTGCTTTCAGGAATTTTAGAATGCTTAGCACAAAATTGTTAAGAACAAGTATCCCAGTAAACATACATTCATCATATGCCTGAAAAATGAATCTCATACTATCAAGCAAAATTCACAAAAATATTAAATAATTTTAATATATGGGGAATAGTAGCTTCTTCTAAGCATGGTTCAGCTGCTGAGTACAATTTGCCTCATTATTTCAAAATCCTGAACCTCCAAATGGTGTTTACCAGTATCTTTTTACTCTCAAATCAAAATCCTTATGCATTTCTTGAACAGATGAACAATACTACCCTCAATACCCATCTTAGGGTGCTCAGCCCTGAGAAGATGCAGACATTTTTTCATTTACACTTACAGCCAAGTTGTACAGCCCCATTACGGCAAATTCTATTTTGCCTGAAATAGGGTCAGACAAGTAAATCTTACTTTTATGAGCAATGTACACTGGCATTGTTACTGTTTTCACATCCAAGAATTCTAACAAACCTTCCTCAAAACCACTCATTTAGCTGGCTAATTTGTTATGGTTTTTTTTCAGTAAAACATCTTAAAAAACTCAGTTACAGCAAACATGCTAGTAATCACCTAATTCAGAATAATAAAATATTTACCTTCACTTGGACTATGTATGATAACCTGGTGGCTGGTAGCACTGATACAAATATTGTCTGGTGCCAGTCAAGCATAACTCAACTCAAACTGAGTGAAACCTCATGAATACTATACACACACATTACAGGTCTCCAAGTTCCCAATTAGAAAGTAAAAACTGTTGCTTTATCTATGCACATATTGGGCTATTACTCCTATGATTCAACCAAGAATAGAGAACATCAGAAGAAAGAAAATGGTTTGAGAAACAGAACCAAGTTTTTATTGTTTTACAGGATAACTAACAGCCAAGGCACGAAACACTGCACTCCACAAGTCTATAGGGCTAGGTGGGATTCACAGAAGAGTATGGAGGGAGCTGGCAGAATTGCTCACTCAGCCCATTTCCATCATTTATCAGCAGTCCTGGAGAATCAGAGAGGTCCAAGGTGACTGGAGGCTGGCAAATGTGACAACCATCTACAAGAACAGTTTAGAAGGAGATTCCAGGGAACCACTGGCCTGTCAGCCTGACTTTGGAAGGTCATGGATGAGATAACTGTTAGTGTCATCATGTGGTATATAAAGAACAAAGGGACCAGGCCCAGCCATCATGGTCCTGCTTGACCAACCAGGTGACTTGCTCAGTAGATGAAGAAAAGGCTATGGCTGTTGTCGGGTTGGACATTTTATTAAAGCCTTTGACATGGTTTCCTACAGCATTCTCCTGAAAAAGCTGGCAGCCCATAGCTTAGAAACATGCACTACCTGCAGGGTAGAAACTGTCTGGATGGCCAGGTACAGACACTAGTGGTAAATGGAGTTACATCCAGTTGGTGACTGGTCACAAATGGTGTCCTCCAGGAGAATCCTGTTTGAAATCATTATTAGTGATCTTGACAAGGGAATCAAGTGCACTTTCAGTTTGCGGGTGACACCAAGTTGGCTGGGACNTGTAATAGGACAAGAAGAAAAATGCTCAGGTTGTGCCAGCAGAGGTTCAGGTTGGGCACTGGGAAGAATTTCATGAACCACTGGAATAGGCTACCCTGGGAAGCAGCTGAGTCACCAATCCAGGAGGTATTTAAAAGACATGTAAATGTGGCCTCTGGGAACACGGTTTGCTGGTGATCTTGGGAGAGGGGGGGTTAATGGCTGACTCAATGATCTTGAAGGTCTTTTCCCTAGAATAAATTAAGCTAATCATAGATTCATCTTTCTACTGTTGCTAAAGACACACACACACCTAAGTCATTAACATGCATTAACAGATACTGCAAAAAGATTAAAAGAAACTACTAAGCAGCGCTGGAGGAAGAATGGTACTTGGAAAAATGTTTTTAAATCCACCAAAATTTAATTCCTTTCCTTCATTTAGAGATCCAAGACCATGACTAAACAGCTGTTTACAGCAAAATAGAAAGCAGTTTATGGTTTGTCTGAAAACTACTACGGTATGAACAAAACTACCTTCTCTTGCACATCATGATTCTCGTCTTCATGTTCCTCTTTCATTGGATCTCGTTTTAATGCTTTCAGAAATTCACTCTTCTTATCAGTCCGCATTCTTGTCAACTTTGTTAAACGAGGCTGACCAGATTTGTCAACAGGGGATGATGAATTTGACCGATTACACTAATGTAGAAAGTCAGAAAAAGGAAGAATTTTAGAATTTCATTCATTTAGAAAACTTCTTGAATGAAAAAGGCACCTGTAGTTTCAGGCTTCACATATATTCACAGTCAAAAGGAGGGAAGATTTGTATTTGAGTATATACAGTTTGTACACGTAAACCTCAAGATGTGCTGCTAATGAACTTCTGGAGTGTGAAATACCATTAGAAATTTTGAAATTTAAAGCTTTCAGGTTACACTTTCTAATGCAGACACTCTATTCCAAATCAAACCTACAAAAGAAACCATGTACTTAAAGGCTAGTGATTTGCCTTTCATATTTCTTACACATTAACTTCAAAATAAACCTATTTAATACAATTCCGCATAAAACTTGCTGATCACCCTCATCTAACCAAATTAAATGTTTTATAGATTTGATGAAAACTACAGACATTGCTTTACCTCTTTCACCGAATTCTGTGTTACAGCTAATGCCTTGACCGTTGACTTGAAAGGACTGAAATTGCCAACACCATATGCAAATTCATGAGGAAATGCATTCCCAAGGTTATTTTCTTTTGCTTGGCTTTTCCGCTGTATGGGCTAAACAGGAACATAAAGAGAAGTTTAAAGAGTCATTCACTACAAAAGGATTCTTTTCATGGATCTTCAGAAAAATGATTAAGCAAAAGCAAGTCATAACTACAACCTTAATGTAATGCAAACATCTGTTTTCTTGTGGAAAAGAGGCTCTTTATGAGCAATTCATTTGCTCACACATACTGTTTCCTCTATTTATATAAAGATTAAAATTTCAAAACAATATTTGAGGTACTAAAAACAAAAATGTGTCTTCAACAGCTGTAAGTGTTCTTTTCAAATGCAAAATGGAGTTAAGAACTAGTCCATCATATTCTCTTGAGAGAAAAATTCCTGAAAAAAAAAAGCCTAAAGATGAACATGGGAAGTTGCAATTGGAAAGAGACCAGAATGACACTAATAGGTTACAACATCTCTATCTGTAACTGGAATAAATTTGGAAGGTATTACTATGCTGACTATACCTCTCCACTACATATCCGATTCTTTTCTGTTAAAATCATATATACAAAAGGCGCCATTATTCTGCTAGTTATAAACATCATTTTCACTCTCACTTTGTTCAACTCTTGCACTTCTCAAAAAGGGTAAATGAGAAACAAAGAGAGATACAATTAGTTTAAAAATGAGAAAAAGTTGATTCTATTAATTTTGGAGGTGTGTTTGTTTTGGGTTAAGAACCAGGTGGTTTCCTAGTGGGGAGGGAGGGAGATTGTTTTTCAAAACTTTTTTTGTTTTTTGCAAGAAAGCAAAGTGGATAGATCCCAGAAGTTTGCCTGGCCAGCCGATGCACGCTCTCTATCGGCCCCGGCCTCGGAGTGGTGGAGCGCAGTTGGCCCCACAGGCCCCCGGCTGCTCCGCAGCCACTGGGGTGGCAGCAGCAGGAGGGGCCGAGCAGCAGCAACCAGGCGATGCTCACAGGCAGCAGCAAGCGCAGCGAGTGCTGCCCGTGAGGGTGTATGGCAGCAAGGCTGTGGGCAGAGAAGCAGCAGCAGCCTCACTGATCCCGGGGCGCGTGGCAGCTCCGCCAGTTCCCCCAGCATAGCTTTCCCACACCTGGCGCAGAGCTGTTCCCTCCCTGGGCGCCGGGCACAGCTGGTGGAGCAGCGCAGAGTGGCAGCCACGGGGAGCAGTGGCCGCGGGTGCTCCCACAGTGCTGGCAGCACCAGCTGGTGGCAGGGGCAGTGCCTGCCATGGGCATTTTTGGTAGCAATGGCCATGTTCACCTCAAGGACAGTGCCCTGGTGCCATGTGACACCGAGGCAGGCTGCTGACCAACAGAAAAGTAGCGCACACAAGGAGAAGAGTCTGAGGAAATGTGAGAACAGGGCATTATA
>VYZS01076676.1:366-15024 GCA_013400695.1 Neodrepanis coruscans | reverse complement strand
TTTCTCTTTTCTTTTTCCTTTTCTCCTTTTCTTTTTTTTTTCCTTCACCTTCTTTCTTCAGCATAACAAGATTGGAAATTAGTGCTGGCTTGAGGCCATGGCTGCATCTATAAGGCCATTTAAAGTTATTGCTCTCTACTCCCTCTGGGCCAGTAGGAAGTTCAGCTGTGATCACAGAGAAAGAACCACCCCAAAATGCTAGAAATAATAATTTGAAAAGAAAAAAACCCAAAAGAATATGGAGTTGCTTTTGTGCACTTCAAGTCTAGTGTGAAAAGAATTGTGAAAACAGGTAGAAATGCTGAAAAGCAGCTTTTTGTGCTGAGGTGCTGGGATTGCTCTGATAAGATTTGTGGTCATGGCCAGAAGGGAAAGTCTGTTTTACTTTGGTCTGAGTTTGGGCTTCTGGCCTCGGACTTTTCCATAGGTAAAGTCAGGAACTGTCCCTCTGAAGTTGGTGGGGTTCAGCCTCTGTGCAGTTGGAGCGAGGGAAGGCTCTGAGCATCCCTGCAGGTGAGGAGGCATTTGCAGCTTCATTCCCATTCTAGTTCTGAATTTTTAATGCATTGAGACATTCTCCAAACACCAAACATACAAACTGTGGTCCAGATCTATGAAACAGGTTGTGAGGCAGGGGAATGATGAAGCTTTTAATGAAATGAGTCCCCAGAATGCTTCGGGTTCTCCTAATGCTTTCTTTGTAGTAGATCGTATTTATATTCTTTTGAATATCTCAACTTTCTATTCAATTAGAAAATAATGAAACCAAGTCATTGGTGAAGGAACAGTCCTATGTGATATTGCCTGTCCCAAGGGCTCCACACTTGAAAAGCAGAACAGGAATTCTGTGATGTTTTGGAATTATTTTGTTGTTACTTACATCACTGGACACCCATAGACTTGATGTCAATCTCATTCTTGATCTTTTGCACATTAAATCGATGTCCCTCACATTTACAGTCAACAGCTGAGGCAAATTTGTTTCACATGGTTAGTAGCAAATTCAGGCTGTTCTACTCTAAGACCACTTATCCTACAGCTCAATTTGGTGCCATATCCATTTCTCAGATTATTTTAAATGAATGCAGCCCTTCACTCAGATACAACCTAAATCTTAAAATTTAGGAGAATTCTTTAATTTTCCACCCTGGTATTTGCTATTTCTCCCATGGTCATCCATTGGCAGATCCCGCATAAGAAACTCCTTCCTTTCCCGATTTTCATGAAGGGTTAAAGCACAAACAGCAGCCTATGTTCTGGGGTGCCAAACTTTTTCTTCTGCTCCCTCTCCTTTTGATTTAAAAGCTTTGTTTATCTCTCTGTAAAGTCACTGGCAGGCCATAAAGAGATATATTGCCTTGGTGCAGACAGCACAGACTCCACTCCTGGGAAAGCAATGGACTGTGAAGTTGAGTGTGTGTGTGTGTGGGCCCGCTCGTAATTCAGGAAGGGTTCTCTTTTGGGAAGCTCCCAATGGGCTCTGCCTGCAGCCGCTTGTGGCTCCTTGTAGGAGAAGTGTGCTTGTATCCCTGAGGGCTGGTCAGGCTCAGTGCTTTTGATGTTCTCATAAAGCCATCACTCCAAAGCTTGGAATCACAAGGCTACTGAGTTCAGTCATAATAGAGTGGATAAAGTGCTCCCAATGGCTTTGATTTTATTAGAGTTTTAGTTTTTGATAGACAAATAATGTCATGTCAGAGCCCAGCTTGCTGGGGCACTCCCTGCTTAGCAAGCACTGAGTAGTTGGATGCATCAGAATTATTGCTTGGGTTTGCAGACACTGCCAGTGGTTGAACCTCTGAGTAGAATATTCCTTGACAGAAGCTGTGCTCTGTTGTGTGTTTGCAAACTGTGTGTTCCCCTTGCACATTCTATGGGTGCTCCCAGAAGTGCAGGGGAGCAGCACTCCTGGCTGGCATGAAAGGTAGGATATTCTAATGGAAGAGATGCCAGAGGTGAATTATTTCTGTCTGGCATTTAGTTTGCAGAAACTGCTGATTTAGCTGAGTAGAGGGTGCTTGGGTTTAATCTTCAATGGAATTGACTTGTAATGTCCTTTTTGTTTATCACCAGAGGAGGAATCTACTGAAAAAGAGGGCACAGCACCAAATGCAGCTGAACCACTGCCAGCAGAAAGGTTATTGATTCCCTGCAGGAAGAGGTAGGAAGCTGTTTCTTTCACAGAATCATAGAATGGTTTGGGTTAGAAGGAATCTTAAAGATCAGTTCCATCCCCCATGGTTTGCCAGGGACACTTTCCACTAGACCAGGTTGCTCCAAGCTGTGTCCAACCTGGCCTTGAACATTTCCAGGGATGGGGCAACCACAGTTTCTCTGAGCAACCTCTTTTAACAGCAAGTCATGTTTTGTGGGGATCCCCAACTTGGAATCACAGATTTCCAGGGATCTGACTGAAAACCTTAAGAAGTGGAGCTGGGAAGAATCAGACCCTTCTCTTGGAGAAGATCCTTGAACAGAGGATCAGCATGAGAACAACAGACCATTGATGGGGCAACGCTTCTCCCAACACCTTAAGTGACACAGCCTAGAGCAGGCCCCTGGAGATTGATGGTTTCCACAGACTGAGTTTCTCTTTGGAAACTCTACACACATATGTAGAACATGGGCCCTCAGCCTGCCTCCTTCTCATCCCTGGCAGGTCATACCCACCATGGTTTTCCTTGTGGATGGCACAAAGTGGTTCCAAACTCATTGTTCGGAAGGGCTGGGTGGCTGCACTGAAAAGCTGTTAAGGACAGAATCTGTGTAAGTTTGTTTGCCTGGGGAGGAATCATTAGTACCTTCTTACAGTGAGGATAAATCTGAGAATCGCTTGAAAATCTGCAGGAAATTACTTTTCAAGTGACCAATGGTGTGACCCCTGGTTTCCTAATGATCTAGGAAGAGTTCAAGCCCAAGTGCTTGTATATGCAGAATGCCAAATTTATATATACAAAGCATCATAATTACTGTCATGGAGATTTACAGCGCTTTACAAATCATTAATAATCATAATAATAATATTTACCATAACTCTTTCTGGCAGATTAATTGCAATTCTCTTTGACCATCCTCGAACTACTTTTCTTACAACATC
Organism: Neodrepanis coruscans; assembly: GCA_013400695.1. Lineage (NCBI taxonomy): Eukaryota > Metazoa > Chordata > Aves > Passeriformes > Philepittidae > Neodrepanis > Neodrepanis coruscans. The sequence goes on along the minus strand of VYZS01076676.1, from coordinate 11,927 downwards.
TTTCCCACTGTCATGAGAATGGAGTACACAAAATGTAATTTATTGACATAAAGGGTGGCTTTATTTCCATGTGTTTATTTGAGACAAAACCAGATATTTGCTATTGAAGGGAAAGCATAAGCATTAATGAATCAGTAGATCTTTTAAGACAGTGCTGTGTATTATTACACTTCATTAGCAGGTGATGTGCTCTTATAGGTTTGTGACAGGCAGGTGTGATTCTTGCTTCTCAGTTAAGATTCCATTTGCAGTGCTAAGTGTATAAAAGAGAGACATAACCATTTGCATGGGAATCTTTTGGGTCTTTCACATCTGTTTTGGGGTGGAATATCGACAGATGAAAAATGTCAAGTTTAGGCTACAGTGACTGTTGTTTAGTTGATGAACTGAGGTGATAGAAAATTCTCATTCTTCTAAATACCATCAAAATGATGAGATGGGGAGAAAAGAAAATGTTCTCCATTTCCTCTGCTTTCTTTCTGCTCAGTATACAAAGTTTGTCAGCAGTGTCGGAAGGGATGGAAAGTAATGGCATACAATGGCATTTTTTAGTTTGAAATTTTGTGCATTAGTACACTTTCTTATATTTCTTCATATTTTTATAAGATAACAGTCTTTGTAAGCCATGTTATTGTAGCAGTTTTATGCATTTTCCTTCCACTTTTTGACTGCTTTTACGGAATGGGTCTTCTTTTATGAATTGTTTTGTCCAGGTCTGATTTTATCCAGTAGTAGAAATCTAATTTTAATAGACCTTTACCCCATGGGAGATTCAAAGAATCATAGAGCAATTTGAGTTGGAAGGGACCTTAAAGCTCATCTCTTTCAACTCCCTGCCATGGCCAGGGACACCTTCCACTGTCACAGGTGTCTTCAACCTGCCCTTGGACACTTCCAGGGATGGGGCAGCCACAGCTTCTCTGGGCACCCTGTGCCAGGGCTTCATCACCCTCACAGTAAAGATCTTTTTCCCAATATCTTGTCTAACTCTACTCTCTTTGATTAATTGTTAATTTGAAAGGGCAGTTAAATTAGTGTTTATGCTTTTTGACACTGTTCTGTTGTACATTGAAACAAAAAAAATGGCAATATTAATTTTCTTTTATCTTAGTTTCACAGTTGTCTTTGTTTATTCATTTGTTTATTCACATTTTAGGTACAAAATGACCATTCTACTTTCTGTGTTGTCACAAGTGTGGGGTAGAGGAAATCATCTGCTTAGTTGTTCACAGGAATGCTTCCAGTGCACTGCTTGATAGTTAAAAAAAGTCTGGCCTAAGAAACACCAACCCCTGACATCTCTGGTTGAACTCACTGGGATCTGTGAGTAGCATATGTGAGTCAAAGTTGCAAAATAATGTAACCTCATATTGAAATACTTCTTCAACTGTATTATACAGTAATTGAGTCATTTGTCAGGCCAACACAACCTTTAACTACATTCAGGGTTGCAGCATCTGGCTCCCTACTGAGCTACAACAACCTGGATATTAAGAAAACTTGCACAGGATGACAGGGAGAAACCTCAGACACCCCCAGCCTGAGCTCTGCCTCCTCAGACTTTCATCTCTATGAGACAATTACAAAAGCTCATGTGTTATAATATAAAACATTGAACTATTAGTGCCTGCTGACATGGAGAAAAATGGTAATAGTATTTCTCTCCCACCTGCCTGTCCTTCAATTTAATTTTATAGCGGGTGTCTCATAATTTTTGTAAGTTTCCAGAAAAAGACTTAAAGAACCTTTTGTAAAAGAAAGTGCCAAGCAAGCTAAATGTAGGAGTTGCTGCCAATTCTGCCTTTAATACTTTTAAAACAAATACAGATTTAGAGGCACACTCATAGCAAAGCTGTGTGCCAGAGGCCATCGGAACTGAAGACATGTTTTAGAATATATACGTATAAAGTGGGTCTGATGAGTCACTTAATTTGTTGCCCGGAGACAGAATACATTTACATGATGTTCTTTAATCTATTTCTAATTTATATGATGTTCCTTGGTCTAAAGGGTTGGTTCCCTGCTCTGTGTGTCCAGCAATAGATGGTCTGTGTTTGTGTGAGGACTCGCCTAACAAGGACCATTCTATGTTTATTCATATATTCTCCGTTACGTTCTCCATAATTCCAGAGAGATAATTACCCATGAATGTATTCTCTTTTCTCAAGTAAATTAAAGGGTTTCCCATACAGTACGTCCTCCTGAGACCACAAGGAGTTTTCTGAGGATCCACAACAGGTCAGGTACAAGGAGACTCCCAGCTTAGCTGTAACCTTTGAGGTCCTTCCTATTTTCATACCAACACCTACGTCATCACTCCCATTACAGAGAAATTCCTCTAATCTGAAAAACCCTGCCTCTGGAAAACCTGTCCTCACCCTAGGAAAAGTAAGAGGTGCCATGGGGATGTTTTTGTTGTTAGTGAATCATATCTGGTAGGAGTTGTTTCTTTTCCTTGTGCCACAGATCCAGCCCCCTCCGAGCCACCCAGCCAATTCCTTTGGCTGCAGCAGCCCATGGAAGCACAGAGTACAGTAATTGCTTCATTGTGTTGCTTTAAGAGGAAAGGAAAATAGTTATTACTGTGAGCAAGTGCTTCTGTGTTTTTTTCCCCTATGGCTGTCCTGTGTTTTGGTTACAAAATGTATCCTATTCTGAAATGGGTGTTTTGAGAATTTCTGTTGTTGAGGTGGAAGGTTGAGAATGGGCACCTGAAGGTAAAGCTGCTGATAAGGAGGAAAAACACTGGTTTGGAGAAATACCTTAATTTATAAAATGGGAGTGAAACTATTAGTGATGAGGTTTGGTCCTCATCTCTTGATGGAAGGTTCCAAAGCAGCACAGTTGTGTTCCTGGAAAGCTGAGCCTAGGCTTGATACTGATGTACTTTCATCTCATCTTCAGTTACATAAAACTTAATGGATATTTAACTTTTCAAAATGCTGTACTTGTTTATGCATCTGGCTATAGGTGTAAATATGGAATTTATGGTCAGTCAGTGGCTGAGATAAAGCTCCTGAAATTCACAGTGTTGCCTGTGAAGAAGTTGTTTTTCCATAAGATCATGCCAAGAAAAACTAGCAGAAAAAAGCCCAGCTCCAATAAACTGAGATATCCTATTTCTAGAGATATCTAGAAATTTATGACTGGGAAAGGTACTATGTTGTGACCTGATGGTCTCCTGCTGCTGAGGCTCCAATGGTGATTAAGAAGTGATTTCATTGCCATGGAAAAGCTGCTGCCCTCACCTCTGTTTTATTTCTCATTGAGAAGCTGAATTTGGTATTCAGGACTAAGAGGAAAGAATGCCTCCCCACACATACACACAGAGTGTTATCACTGCCAGCTCCTCATCTTCAAAGACCCTTGCCTGAAGCCCTGTGTGACTAAGTCCACTTAATTCCCCGTCTAAAAGAAAAAAAGTAGAGTTCAGAAGTTCAAGGAACTCTCTTGCTGTCCACACTCTTGTGGTTGTCTGGGCTGCAGGGAGAAGAGTTGGGCTGAATTGCTCAGTGTTTCGGACCAGGTCACACTCATGGAACATCTTCTTCCAAGGCAATGAGTGGCCAAAAAGGTGGAAGGCTGGTGGGACCTGAGCACTCTTGGAAATATTGCCTTAGATGTCACCTTGGGAGCTGTTTGAGATGAAGTATCTGGAAGTCTTATCCCAAGTTCTGGGAACGTTTAGCATAAGACTGTACATTCATGGTCTTGATAGGCTCATATATAATCCTGAATAGCATCTCCCTTTCCTTCCAACTTGTGTAACTGTTAATAGTAGTAGGCTCCTATAAAGCTTAAAGTACATAGAGCATTTAAAGCTTGTAACATTTATAGATTGCTCAAGCAGCAGGAGAATCAAGCTAATGAAAGGATTGGGTGGGTGCCCTGAATTAATATGACCATAATCTAATTCATTTTAACTTCTTTTTGCTGCATATAAAACCTCCCTCTCTCTCCTCCAGCAGCACAATTAGGATCCAATTCACAGGCTTGTGGCAGATAATGGGAAGGTTCCTGCACAGTGGGGCTGAGAGGTTTTGAACAGCAGGGCCTTGGAAAGGGCAGAGTAAGGATGGCAGAGGTGGCAGAAGTCTTCTGTGGAGGATAACAGGATATTTAGGAAAAGGGGACTCAGAGTTTGAATACTTAATAGGAGAACTAGAGCCAGGAGATGCAGATAATGTGCTGAGTTTGGAAAAGTGTTCACTGCTCTAATTTGAAATAGAGATACATTTATTTTTCTTTAGGAATGTCCATAGTATAGAGCCTATCTATACCCTGAGATTGTCTTACAGTCTGATCCTTTGCAGGTATGACCATATAGCATTTTACCCTCCCTTCTCTGCCCTTGCCATTCCCTGGAGCAATTGTGTTTGGAGAATACTTCTATAGTTATAACTCTAAGTGAAGTGAAATGTATTTGACTGTGCTGTGTCCTTCTGTTCTTTGTTTCATATCCATCTCCCATCTGTTTTGCCTCTTTCAGCCAAAAAGGAAGGATTATAGTGTGCTCTGTAGATCATCCTTTGAAAGCTCAGAGGGTGTGGAGGGAGCTGAGGACCTGCAAGAAGTCAGGTCAAGGAGCTAGAGGGGGAAGTGGGATTTGGAGAGTGAGCAAGGCATTGTAGATTGTTCTGACAGATTTTGTTGAACTGTGTTACTGGATCACTGAGTCCAAGAAAATATTACAACACATGTCTATGTAACAGCCAGTTCGTACTTGTGACCTTTTCATTTTCTTCTCACAAGCGAAGTGTGACACTGGTTTCTGTGTATGAGCTTTGACAGCCCTCCCTATCTACTAGAGAGTTATGGAAAATAATAACATAACAGAGGGCAATCAAATTCTGTTTCTTAACCTCAACTCAGTGCATTCCATGCTAGTGTTTCAGTAGCTTCTGAATGTTCATAAGGTAAGGGATGAGCCTGTTCTAGGGTGTGGAAAATCCAGTGAAAAACAAGGCATTAAAGAAAGCAATAGCTGGACACGATTGAATGGGGAGCACTGTTCTCCATGGGTCTGTCCTGAACTCATGCCCCAGCACAGTCTGAGGACTGATGTTGTGCTTGGAGTAATCCTAAAACCAAAGCTGAAGCCACTTGTGCTCATTAAAGAACTTGTGGCAGTTTTCACTGTGCTGGATGAGCAACACCTTGCCCTGGTCAGACACATATTGGACTGAGTCTCTGCTGTGTGTTGATTGCAGCTATTTAAAACACCTCATTCAGGAGGCTCTGTCTGTCACTTTCTTTCTCCATTGAGTCAATGAAGGGAGAGTGCATCTAAATTAAGCTTCTTTTCTTACTTCCCTTCTGGAAGTAGGTTTTTTATGTTCACTAAGTATTTAAGAAGTCTAGAGAGATTAGTCTCACAATGTAGGCTAAGACATACATCTAAAAGTAAGTGATATTTACACTCCCATTCTCTTGGTGTGTCCTTCATCCTCATTTAGACAAGACATGCCTTGTCCCTTCCTCATTAATTGCTGTGTCATGTGTTTCTAAGACAGCTGCACATCCATTGTGATTCCAGGTGCTTCTGTAAATACCTAGATGTGTATGGGGGTGATAAAATCTATTTTATCTGAAGGGACCTTCCAGCAGAGGAAAATACTGCCTTAAACAGAGAAATGTTTGCAAGGATTTGGATGTGGGAAAGGGGGAAAGAAATACCTGCAGTTGAGGAAAAACAGGGTTTCCCCACAGGTAATACAATGAGCAACCAGCACCTGTAGACTTAGGGCTGGATTAAAGTTTAGGTAAACAAGGTCAGTTTTGGTATTGAAAGATTCATCTCCTACCAAGATGAGATTTGGATGATGGATTCTGCAGGGAAAGGTTGTTTACCTGCAAACAAGGACGCTACGGACACAAAGTTCATGGACTCATGGAATCATTTAGGTTGGAAAAGACCTTCAGATCAAGTTCCTCCTTTCTCTGCAGCCTCTCCATTGCCAGGCTCCACCTGCTCTGTCCTGGATCCCACTGTGATGTGTCTGTGATGGATAATGTCAAAATGTCTTGAGGGTTCTGCTCTCAGCCAGCCTGTGGAGGGGAGGTGCTCACACTCATATCTGACAACTCACCTGGTTGGAAGGGATGTGCTCTGGGGTTCAAGCAGTGCGTCCCACAATGATCATTTACTTTGTCAATCCCTTGTGTGATTCCCCCAGCTAATGCACAGGCCTGACTTGGTATCTGCAGGGGAGAGGAAACTAAGCATTGGAAGGAGCAGTGCCAGGATTCCTGGGACATTCTGTGTAAAATCTCAATGTGGTGTGTGGAAATACACCCATATTGGGCTGATACCCGCTCACCTTCCTCGGGGAAGTGCCATGTTACAGAGTCTTCCCTTAAATAAAATATCTGCAGGCAAAGCTGATGAGATCCTCCCCCTGAGAAGCACCTGCAGGGCCAAACCTGTGTTCTCCAGGCTGTTTCAAGATGCATGGCACAGCAAAGCTGAGCAGCCTGCAAATACCATTATTTGTTTATTTACACAGAAATTCCCTTCTGTTCCTTGCAGGGCCCTGAAGCCAGAGCTCCATCAGGGGCTGTGCGTGCTGGTTTGAGCAGGAAACATGGCACAGGGGGCACCTGACCTGGTTGAAAGACAGCTCCTCTGACTCATCAGCTGAAAGCAAAATGAGCTGTATATATTTAAAGCAAAGCTCTATTTTAAAAATTAATGATCTGCAAGGGAGAGAGGAGAAACTGCTTCTCTGTAATGCAGAAAAGGCCCTGATGACCACAGCCTGGGTCCCTTTCCAGATGATGTCATCATCAGTCTAAATAATAAATTTTTAACGATGTGGAAAAAAAAAAAAGGAAGGAGGAAATAAAAAAAGAGGGGGACTCTGTTTCAATGAGGAGTAAAAGTAGCTGGTGGCAACAGGGTCTAAGGAAAATATATGGTTGTGTGAGGTTTCTGCCCTGTGTAATTAGATTATCCCAAGTGTAGGAGTGAGCTGCAAAAGGCACATTGAAATGCCACTAATTGACTGCTCTGTGTCTTCCCCTGCTTCATACCCATGCAGAGTGGAAAACTGGGGTACTTGGGATATATAAGGCAGAGGGGCATTGTATAAACAGAGTTACTAATAATAGGAAGTTAAGATTAGAAGGGAAAGTAGGGGCTCCCATCAGCCCAGAGACTGGGGGATATTTTCCCCTCATAAATAAAAGGTCACAAGAAATCTATTCAAATGGATTTGTGTTGAGTTGACAAATATGTGCAGTGTGTTACCAATGGGGTGCTCACACAGGCTCTTTAATGCAGTTCACATTAATGGCAACACGTTCATTTTAAATGTGCTGGTTTGTTCCCCAGGACCCCCCTGTGAAGGTGTTGCCTCTTGCTGTGGGTGTGTTGTTCAGGTGAGAGGGCAGGGGGAGAGCTGGGCAGGCACCAGCAGGGTGGCTTTGAGGGGCTGTGGCACCAGTGTGGGCTGAATGATGATGTCTTTTCACTTCATGCTGATTCCCCATTGCAGGGACCCCTCAGACATTTTCCATGAGATTCCAGAGAGAATTTTCACCAAAAAAAAACCCCAAGACAAACCTTAGTTAACAGTGAAATTATGTGGGATATCAGAATGTATCTGATGGCATTTTAATCTGTGTTTTAATTGAACTGAGTTCCAGATCCTCCTGTTCAGGGCTTGAGCTCTACAGTCAGTGTATTCCTGTAGAGATGAACGTCTCCATGAAGAACTTAGGAGCTAAGGAGACAAGACAGCAGCTATTCCAACCTGGCAGACAAGGGAGCTCACTTGGCCAAAAACAACACAAGATTCATGTCAAAGCTGTGGACCAAAACAGCATTTCTAGAATCTCGGTCTTGTATTTTCTAAATGTATTAACCCAAATCAAGCTTTTCATGGACCTCAGCAATCTCAAAGTCAGGCCTTGAAAGGAACAGATGTGTTTCATGAGACTTGGGAGTTTGTAATGGGAGATTTCAATGGTTTTAATACCCAAATCCACACCTTCTCCTCAGACTGTAAGGGCCAGATTTATGTCATGTTTTGTAGTGGGCTGATCCTAATACCCTTGTCGTGAGACAGATTTACTGGAGTTGTCAGGACTGATTTGCTGGAGAAGTCAATACCTCAGCCCGCCAGTGCCTGGAGGAAAAAAGGCCTGGGCGTTTAACACCATAAATATTTTATTCTTGCTCTGCCATACAAACCTTGCATGGCCTTTCAAAAACAACTTACTTGTATTATGCCCCAGTTTCTCATGAGTTAAGTGGGGATAACAACATTTATGAGAGCAGAGTGAGTAAGGCCGATGAAATAAGGAGACTCCTGCCCAGGAAGATGGAAAAAAATTGTATTTTCTCTCCTAGGCCCTGTTATTTTGTTTAAATGAATTTGTTCCTTTTTGCTGTTTTCATTGCTCCTTAAATAGTGACTTGAGTTTCCTTTCAGTTGTGCTCTGGTACACAAGGGCACACACCTATTAGACACCCTCCAGCTTTGTGGGTTGTTTAGTGTCTCTGTGTTGCTGCTACTGTTCTCTTAGCAAGGAAAACGGCCCCTTGGACAGTATTTGTTGGGGTTGAGGGTGACATTCACAATGCCCAGAGGAGATGCTGAATTTAACAAATATAAGATGGGTCTTTCTGCACTTACCTGATGGTAATGCAGGGGAAGACAAATATTCAGTCTTGCCTGTCAAGGGCTTTTTGCTCGGGTTTCTTCATGTGAAGAGCAGGCATTCCTGCATTTACAGCTGGGTTTTGCTATTCTTCTGGTCAGGCAGGACTTAAATCCTCAGGTCACTGACTCATCCTCTGCATTCCCATTGAGCATTGGGTTCTATCTGGGCTAAAGACACCCTGGTCCATCTTTGTCTGCTTCAATCTAAACACAACTCACATTTCACTGGTTCAATACAGGCATTCACAGGTTTTATTTTATTACTAATTTGCCCAGAGTTTGCCATGGATGGGCAGTCTGTTAAAGCTTGGCTTGGCTTGTATGTGCTGTGCCTTTTGTCTGTTTTGGTAGAGCTGGGTGCTCCATCAGTGAGGAGCACACAGGCTACATGTGTCCCACCTTCCAAAGGATGACAGAGTCAGGAGGAGAAATTTGGACAGAAAAAGGACACCAAGCTGGCACTGAGAACTGACAATACAAGCTGACCCTGTTTGTCAGAAGCAATGCTGGTGGGAGGATTGCAGTCACCTCACCATTCCTTGTGTGTGTGGCACTGGCTGCAGGGGAGGTTTTTTGCCAGCACATCGGATGCAGAGCTGGGAGAAAAGGTGAAGGAGCTGCCAGGGGCTGTGTGGATGGACTGTGTGCACAGAGGAAGCATCACACCCGTCTGCAGGAACCAGGCCCTCTCCAAAATATGACTTACACCATTTCTCAAAACTGTGTGTATCGAGAAATAACTGGGAGGCCAGTAGTGATTCATTCTGGGTTAATGTAAAGGTACCAGAGGGGCTAATAAGGAAGAAAATTGATACTGGCTTTGCAGTGTTTGTGCTGCAGAAACGTGTACAAATGTTTCCCAGGGAAAGAACAGAACAATCTGATGCAATATTAAAATCAAAAAATACCCACCCAACAACAAACAAACAGCCACAGGGACACAGGGGCTGGTAACAGTGTTTGAATATCTGTAAATCAGACTGCACAGGTATTTGCTTACTGCTGTACATTTCATTGCAGCTGAGAGGAAAGGGCCCTTGTGAGATGGTAGAAATTGTATGAGAAAACTTTCCTTGAATTGTAGCACCATGATTATTGTGTCAAATACACTTTGGTGTACATCCATTGAGTCACAGGAGGGACAGATTTGACCCTTTGAGATGAATACTCTGGGGAAATTAAAACTAGCTATAAAAGCTATATATAGTTGAAAAGGCAGTGGTAACATTTTATACAGCATGAGCATGTTCTATTCTTTACAGAAACCCATATCTGTAAAAAAGCAATTAGAAGTTCTTCCCTGAAAAAAAGGCAATTGAACACAGTGAATGAACTGCAGGAATTGTACAGTTTCCAGAAAATGGTGGTAGTGAAGCATTTGTGGGATCCATAAAGTCACCATAAATTCCTGACTGAATATGGATTCACTCTCCAACTCTAAAACCACAAGATTTATTTCCTGCTGGCAGGGGAAGTGAAGTTTGCAGAGCTGGATCTGCCTGGAGCATGCCAGCAGGTGGGAAAAGCACTAGTGTGTTCCCAAGTGTGTGATGTTCCCAACATCACCTTGACTGGCCATGTCCTTTCAAGATGAGAAGACAGCACTGGGGTTTGGATTTGGTTGAAGACCTGCCTGTGCTTTCAACACAAGTAGTTGTATATGGGTGGGAAGGTTTGCTAGAGTGCAACATTCTAATGGAAAAGAAGGATGAGGTAGTGGAACACTACCGATCCCACTCAGAAAGATCAAGTTTTGGCACAGGACCTGAATTTGAAGTCACACAAGCTCTGGGATGCTTGATGGTTCTTCATGTGTTTTGTGGTACAAACCTAAACAATGTCCTACTCACAAGGGCATGGAGTGATGGCACAAGGAGGAATGGCCTTAGGCTGAAGGAGGGCAGGGCTGGATTGGACATGCAGGAGAAATTCTTTACTCTAAGGATGGGGAGGTCCTGGCACAGGTTGCCCAGAGAAGTGTCCCATCCCTAGAAGTGTTCAAGACCAGGTTGGACGGAGCTCTGAGCAACCTGGTCTAGTGGAAGGTGTCCCTGCCCATGGCAGAGAGTTGACACACGATGATCTTTATGGTATGGGTTGCTTTATTTCCTTTCCATGAAGTTGCTGGATATTTTATGGACATGTGCTTTCAGGAGGAGGTATTACTGGGGATGGTGGAGAGTTTTCTCTGTGTTTTTCCACTATCTGAACATTCCCACTGATCATCTGTTCCCCTGGGTCCTTGTTCCAGCACAGTTCACTTCAGGCTCCTCTCTTTTAACTATGCTCTGCTTCTTCTCTGGAATGTAAGAAGCCTCAACAGAAAGAAACTTTTAGTCACTGACTACCTGCAATAGTGATGGAAATATGCATATTAACATGGATTTGGGGTTAGAAAACTGGGGGAGGATAAGTCACCCCATCAGGTAGGCTGAAGGAAGATAAGGACTAAGAGTCACTGCACTGAAATGGAGAAGTCTGTGGCTGCAGAAATGTGTAATTATTTCCCTCCAGTCAGAGATGAATGGCTGTGTTTCTCTCATAGTCATCTGCATAGTGAGATGAATGTGATTGCATTGATTTAACACATCTTCATGAGTCTTTTTACAATCACAGGAGCTAGAAATGTCTTTTGTTGTTGTTGCTTTTTTTAATGAAAGCTGACATTCTGGAACACAAGTCAGCAGGAAGTGGGGGCAAGTTTATTGGCTGTTTTGGTGGGGCCTGGAGAATAATTTTGCTTTTCTCCTGCCTTTTGTCTATTCAGACTGTAAATTCATTGAAGCAAGGGCTGCTTTCTACTGTGTCTTTATAGCACTTGCTGCCATGGATCTGTGCTCTCAGCTAAATCCCCCAAGGCTTAACAAAATATAAATTAGGATAATGGTATAATAA
>VYZS01076673.1:25250-44484 GCA_013400695.1 Neodrepanis coruscans | reverse complement strand
AAAAAAAAATTCATATCTTTTTAGCTCAAGTCAGAAGCTTCTGTGTAATACATTTTTAAGCAACAATAAATATCTTTAGCTTTATTTGACCTTAACTTCCACTTCAGCACTTGACCTCCACAGGAACAGAAACAGGCCCGTGTTTGAATAAATGAATAACGTCAGAGTGTAAAGAGGAAAAGTAGTAAGCGATGCACAAAATGCAGTTCTGCTTCAGAACCATTTTTGCCACTGCACTCTTGCGTTTGCAACTTCTTTGCGTGCTGTGCCCACTGCCCACCAGGTCTGTGAGTAACTGCAGTATTTCCAGTCCTTCCCCTTGGCTTGTGTGCTCCCACAGGATCACTGGGGCTCAACACCATCACCAACACAACAGCAGACGAGGGGCAGAATCCATTGCTGCTCTTCAGAAAGTTGTTTGGTTTGGTTTTGGTGTTTATCAGTTGAGAGAGCAACTATGGCTCTGGGTATAGTTTCCTTGTATACAAAGAGGAATGAGCCCAAGATGTGGGTCTGTTTTTATTCTTCAGAGTTGCGGTAACATTTAAAGTATGCATGTGGTTCAGGAAGAGATGGTGTTAAAAATGGCCTTTTTCCACTGAGCAAATCTTCTCCATCTGACTTTAGTACTCTGAGCAACAATGTTTTATATTGCCTTCACTTCTTATTAGTGTTGTAGGAATGTGTGTAGTATGACAGCATGTGGAATGTGATGTTATGAATGTGTTAGCCGTATTTTTTGTGACAGCTTATGAAGAGTGTGGACTGAGGAAAATATTCTCCTATATAAGAGGAATTTATTTACTTATTTATTTGAAAGAGAGAGAGGCAATTTGTAAGCAATGCGTATCTGAAAGAGTAAGGTATAAATTAAAGAGGCACAGAAAAGTCTCTGTAAATAACAGTTCTTGGGAGTATTTTGGAAAGGCTTTGTGATTTATGCTTTTGACAAAAATCAAAATTTAAGGTGTGTGTATGTTCAAAGTGAGTCCTGACGGAGAACAAAATTGACCTATAGAAAGGCCTTTAGATTAAGGCCAAGAAGGCAGAGAGAAACAAAGAAATACAGGAAAAAGAGGGGAAAAAAAAAAGAATGGCTTTGGCCATCTACAGCCACACTGCTTTGTGTCATAAGCACATATATAAACCAAACTATGCACATACAGAGTTGATTTTTCCCAGTTTTGTCTGTGATGGTCTGCAGTTCTGCTTGGCTCTAGCTCTTATGGGCTGTAGTGAATGCAAGCTTTCCATATTTCCCCTGATCATATTATTCCTTGAATGTTCTTACAGAGAAAAGTAGGAGGTAAGAAAAGATCCCAATAATCTGTCTAGTCTGGGATTTTGGAGTTGGGTGAGCTGTGGTTGTAGGAACCTGAAGCTGTGTACGTGGTGTGGTGCCCTCATACACCAAATCAGCCATGTGTGTATAGTGCATTTGCTTTCCTGTGTTTATCACAATATTAAATACTTGAATGAATTATAAAGAAAAGATAAACTTTGAGTAGTTATTAGGATATTAACATAGATTTAAAGAACAAGTGCTAGACACAGGAAGAAACATCTTAAAATAATGACAGTAACATATTTAAAATTCTGGAGACCTCAAGAAAATGCTTTGAAATATATTTCTCACAGAATTTAGTAGAGGTGTTCTGTTTCGTGCTGTGAGTAGACAGGTGGACAGAAATATAAAACGTATATATGTGTATTTGGGATCAGCAGCCTTTAGGTCTGTTTTCGAGTAGTTCTCTGGTATTTTTGTGCATATCTTGAGCTGTACAAGTATTTCCAGACTCACGAAGTGCTTGAAATAATTTGGTCTTTTGATTTTCACAGTGAGGTTTTGGTAGTGGGATGTGTGGCTGCTCCAGGCTGACCAGGGTGTGTGGGTGGGTTAGGCTGTCAGTTATTATATACAGAAATGGACTGGGAACAGTGATACTACCTGCTGCAGGGGTCTTGGCTGAGAAGCAGGGTTGTCCCACACTGTTCAAGCTCTTTTTCAAAGAACATAACCTCTATTAGCAGCGATATAACTGTCCGTAGCTCATAGGAGACAGCTTGGGGCAACACAGGCACTATGCTGGAGCCAGAAACACAGAGGCAGAATGGTGCAGAAATCCACCCACAGTGCTTCATGCACACCCTGGCATGCCTCAGGTGTTTGCACTGCATTGCCAGTGCCTGTGGGGATCTGCAGCTGGAACACTGACCTGCACCACAGGGCAGATGGGGAGCCTCTGGCTGGGAAGGTGAGAGGCAGCGTGGTGGTAGCAGCATTTGTCATTTAATGTATATGCACTATCCTTGGCCCAAGCTCTGGTAGATTGGTTCTCTTCAGATTAATTGGGGTGAGTTGCAGCTGGTTTAGGAAGACTACAAGGAACAGTATATTAAGCTCATGATTTCAGAAAATTATATTAGTGCCAGTTCTTGGCCCTTGCCTCTCACTGGGCTTAACTTGCTGCTGGCTGCAGCACTGAGAGCCAGGCTGAGCTTTATTTTTTGTGTTGTCAATACAGAATCCTTCGAGTAGCACTGAACTGGATTTAAATGCATATAGCTGAGTCCAGAGTCCATTTCAAGCCTTTGGCTATGAACACAGGGATATTGATTTAGCTTGGAAACATCTATGCCCTGTAAGAGGTATGCTGAGTGAGGAAGGGAGCCATAAAGAGACCAGGGCCCTTGGAGGACACCAGCCAACCATAAGTACTGCCAAAGTAAAAGCTGCTGGGAGAGGCAAAAGCAGGGAGGGAGAGCTGTCAAGGCAAAGACAAGCGTGTAAGAGAGTAAGAGTTAAGTGATGAGAAAGATGGAAGACAAGTGGAAAATGCCATTTCTTCTCATTGAAATTAATTAAGCACACTGCTGTTAAACTTTGGTAAGATCTGATTTTTGAGGGCTAGCCACCACTGCTCTTTTTTGACATATCAAGACATTCTGGTGGTGCTTTTTCCTCCTCTCTTGTTCATATCAAGAGCTTTATTTTTGCTTCATTGTGAATGTGCATCTTCCTACTGATGCTAAACTTGCGCCCCTTGCGCTTCTTCCACTTCTTCTTTCCCAAAGTGGAAAACCATCTTCTGCTTTGATTTCAGCATAAATACACACCATTCCTTTCTGGATAGATTAGAAATCGGAATGGAGTGCAACAGAACTGTTCCTGGTATTTCTCCATAACTTCCATGAAGTTTCTTCTTTACAACAACTGTCTTAATACACTTGATCCAAACCTAGTTTAAGTAAATCAGAATTCCAGTTTGCATAAGGCTTCTGTCTGAAATGTGCTAAAGTTTTGCTGCTCATGAGAGACAGAGATCTATATTGTCAGAATTATTTGGTTTTAATGCATGTCAAAAGTCCTTTTTGCTCCACAGCCTCTCTAGTAACTTATGGGCAGCAACATGAGGTCATGTGGCAACAGGAGCCATTTCACTTCATAGCGGCTGCTGAACCGTTCCACCATCAGCTGTGGCAGAAAGCTAAACTGAGGAGTAGATACTGTGAGTACATCTGCATTGTAACTGAAGTGTGATTAACTGTGTGCTGTAAAACCTAGTGTGGGTAGCCTTCATGTCCTTATTTTTCTCTATGCATCTCAGGCGGTTCCTACCTGATTTCTAAAATCTCTCGAGAGGTTCTGACTTCTAGATTACATTTCCTGAATCATACAAGGTTTTGATGAAAGGCAGCGCTGTTTCCTGACTATCAGATGACTACTGTAATTATGTGGGTGAATACAGACTAGTTCCAGCTTGTGATACCTCCTGTAGCTTAAGAGGAATGGGACAAACACAGGTGAATGGTTTTGATGTTTCCTTAATCTAAGAAGTTTGTAAAGGCAAAACACAGGATTTCATTTTGAAGTCTAAGCAGCATTTTGGCCTATTTAAGCTTGTCAGTTAGTACTAACTGGAAGCTCTACTTTTATGAAGGAAACAAAAAATGACTTGTCTGCTAAAGTGCTCAAGTAACTGAACTTCTTACTGCAGTGCTGTTGTATATAGGAATATAAGACTCCTGTGTTATCTTCAGAGTGTTTGGAGCTAAGGAAGATGAAGGAAAATTGACTGTCTAGAACATACAGTAACAGTTCCTGGTCTTTTAGCTTTTGATTTGCTTCCTTGAATAATTAAGGCTTCCAGCTTGAATGAGTGATTGGAGTGAGACATACCATGGTAGGGAAAGGATTAAGATTCAGCACCAATGAATACTTTCAGGATGTTTTGGGTGGCAAAAGTCTGACATCATCTCAGGGCACTATTCCAAGTCTAGTCCAGCTGAAGCTGGCCCACACTACGGGCCATGATCTCCTATGCTGAAATGTGGTAGCTGTACATATGTGCACACATTTCCAGTGAGAAAGAAACTGATTTCTTCATTGTTCTGTGGCTCAATTATTTCAGTTTTGTTAGGACTCTTATTTTTAAATTCTGTAAGTAAATATATTCTATAAAAATGCACTGTTTTCATCCTGTTAATTTGATGCCTCTTCAGAATTAAATGTTAATTTCTTTCTGTTTAGAAAAAAAATGTGTGCAATATCTTACTTCTACAGTTGCAATCTGTTAATAATTATTTTGTCAATTTGTGGTTAGCTTAAAAAATAATAGATTCTCTGTGTGTGGTTTTTCAATGAAAAATAGCCATTGTAATGTTTGTCGGACTTCTTTCTGCCTCAGGGATCACTCTGAATATAGTGTATGGAACCAATTGAATTGAATACTTCATGCCTTTGGTGTTTGTTTTTCCTCACTTCTCATCTGTCAACTGCTGTGCTCATTTTCTTTCTATTAGTATTGATATTTTCTTGAAGATGAGACTGCCAGATTTAGTTCTCAGTCAAATGT
Organism: Neodrepanis coruscans; assembly: GCA_013400695.1. NCBI lineage: Eukaryota > Metazoa > Chordata > Aves > Passeriformes > Philepittidae > Neodrepanis > Neodrepanis coruscans. The sequence continues at coordinate 39,628 of VYZS01076673.1, read as the reverse complement.
GTACTAATCCAGCAGAATAAGGTTTTGACTTAATGCAATAAAACACATCAGAAGTATAATTCTGTGCTGCTTGCATGTTTCTCCCAAAAAAAAAAAAAAAAAAGAAATCATGAACTTAGAGGAAAATGTGTGTGGCCTTGCTGGATCATTCAGTGGTTAGCTCTGAAACTAGGATGCTGGAAGTTGAACATCAGGCCACCAATCACTAATAACTTTCTTTGAGGTTTCAGAGTAAGGGTTTGGTGTTACCTTGATGTTTTCCACAGATTGTGACTTATGTGCTAAACTTAGCTCTTTCAGAGGGTAAGCCTTGATAATAAAAAGATTAATTACTTAAATGCAGATTCCAGGAACCAGATGCTCAGCTATCGTCTGTGAGATGTTTCTCCCATTAGTAAATTATGTGCAAACATTCCTTGCAGCTCTCTCTATAGGAGGTCTGATCTTAATGGGATTACAGAGGAGAAGTTCTTGAGAGGAACTGATCTTGGAATTGGGCATATCCTTTCTTATTTTTGGATATTTGTGGCTTGAAGGTAAAGAATAAAAAGTGCTCACACAGCTGATCTGCACTTCTTTCTTTTCAGTGTCTTCTCCCTGTCTTTAACTCGTCCTCCCACGTGCTTGAGAAGCCGTTTCTAATCTCCCTAGAGCTCTCTAGAAAAAGCAACCAGGCACAGAACATCCAGCTTGTTTGGTCTCTCTACCTGCCAGCTGGCATCTGTGCCTGACTTTGCTCATCCAGACTGTGACTATTTTGGCTTTTGAAGTATTTGAGTTCTTCCAGCTATCGACCACTGTTAGCTCTTTGGTCTTAAGCAAGGGCACAGCCCTTAAGGAGGTGCAGTGATCTAAGCAGTTACCTAATAGCTTGTTTGTTGCTAGGAATGTCCGGTTCCTTTGGCATTTCAACCTTGCAGTTGGGTCTCCTTTTATTTTTTAACTGGCTTGTTACCAAAGAAACCAAGTCCGTTATCTTCTGTCTGCTCCCAGGTGTTGAACATGTGCTCCATAACACATTGTCCAGATGAATGTGAGCATCAGATGTGTGGAAGATACAGAGAGAGTAATCCTAACCTTGAATCTGGTACATCCAGCAGGAAACATTCACTATTGCTTTGCAGGCTTCTAATGCATCCATTTTCCAGTATTTCAGATACACATTATATTTTATTGTCCAGGATGATGATTTGCCCCTTGTAGCACCTGATTTTGTTTGTGCTGACAGTGTGGCAAGGATGTCAGTTGGGGAAGGACTCGTGACTGGAGTGTTTGTGCATCTGTCACCTGCTTTTGTTCAGAAACTCTCTGACCCAGCAGCTCTGACAGATAGTGTGCCAATTCCTCAAACTCTTGTGCAAATGCAAAATATTTTAGCAGAACGTATGGAAGGATAGAGAAAACTCATGAACACAGTTTGAACTGGAGAACTGTTTGGAAATAATAGAACATTTACTGACACGTGCTTAATTCTGCGTTTTTATATAGAAGGAAAAAGTGAATCCAAGCCTGGAATTGTACCAATATGTTTTTGCCTTCCTCTCTAATTGAAACTGTAATTATTGGTCAATGAGATATAATTCTAAAATGTTTTTCACTGTATAAGAAAGCCAATTCTTGAAGAATGCACCAAAACAGACCTGCCCAAATGAAATGTTTGAGATATGAGTTGACATAAAAGTTTGTATCAGCTCCCACTGAGAAGTTTCTTTACACAGTATTTTTAAGCTGCCAAAAGCTTTTGTACGTGCTAAGTGCTTGCCAATTTTCCTTTTCTAAATGAACTCAAAGGCAATTTTAAGTTACATGAGCTTGCAGAAAGAATATGAATTGGTGGCTAAACATTGCTTTTTGTAAAATGCATTCAAAAGACAACTGTATTTCTTGGAAATATTTTCAAAAAAGGATTTGTTCCTTGAGTCAGGCCATGTCTGCAGTGTTTCAGACAGAACAAGGAGCTGAGTGAGGAGGAATTGCAGCAAAATCTGCTTTATTTCCCATCCCCATCCTTTTCTGGCACTTGTTTTATGCCTGGCTCTAGTGTGTATTTGTAGGAAATCAGAATTTAACCTCCTGGTTTCTGATTTCCTGACCAATTCTTTTGTTTTCTGCTCACATGGTGCTTACTAGAAATAAAAGTCAGGATGTTCCAGCTGTTTCTCAGTAAGAGGGGAATTTTTTGGACTTTCCAAAATTTCCATATTAAAAAAACCCCATGAATTTCCAAATTAAAAAGACTTCTTTTTAATCAAGATACAGAGTCAGGTTGTCAGTGACCAGTTTAATGTTTATGATAAGGCAAGAGTGAAGGTTCATCTTGGATACAAAGTGCAAAATACGGGAGTGGGGAAAAACATAAGGGGAAGAATACTGGCTTACACTCATCCCATCAGAGAAAATCATCCAGAGAAGGCAGGGGAAGAGGAATTACTATGATTCCACTCTCTGCCTTACAGAAGCTGGGACCTGGAAGCTTAGAACAGCTTAACTGTGTTAAGAATGACATCGTTTTGGTCCTATTTTCCAGCTTGCTGAGAAATCATAAATAAATTTTGCTTTTTGATTTGTCCTTGGATAGAAGAGTTCCATAGCAACTTCTTGGGAGGGCTTTAATGCCTCATGCAATTCAAAACAGACTTACTGGAATTGGAAAATTACAGAGAAGGGCGAGGAGGATCAGCAAAATTAGTCCATGACTACATGTATACATAAAAATTGGGCCTAGACTGACCTGAAAAATAACTATGAATAAATATAGTGAAAGCCATAAAAATCAAGAATGGTCAGAGGCATGTAAACTTTCCTTGCAGTTTTTCTCTCAACAGTGGGAGAAGATAAATTAGGAATCGTCTAACTACTGGAAGTCAAGTTTGTGGGGGAAAAAAAAATTACAGAATTAAAACTGGATTTTCTTGCCACAAAATATGTAGGTTTGAAGAACAAATGAAAAAAATGAGAGACAAGTCTTTGAGAACTAGGAAATATGCTGATACTATCTCAGGCTGGGAACTTGCAAGAGTGCACCTTGAAAGTATTCAGGAGGAATACTGTTAAATTGATGTGTTCTGTACTTTTACGTGAGCATCCACAGATTCACACAGGTGCAGAAATCTGGGTTAAACTGCATGTGTTAAAACCGTGCTTACATAAGCTGGAATTTGGCATGGCATCCAGGTGAACATTCAATACTTTGTTTGCTACTGAAACAGTATTTTACTTGGCATGGTCTTGGCTCTTACACATGCCAAGTAGATGAGCTTAGTTGCTTCTGCTCCCATGCATTATTTTGCATTTGTTGCAGGTTGTGGTCCCTGGTGCACAGTTCTGTGCCTGTGCATCAGGACCCGCAGCAGCCCACTGGGTATTCCTTCCTGTGGGGTTGGGACAACTGAAGGAGTAGAACTTGATGAATTATGTTATATCTCTTGTCTGCTGAGGTTAGTTTTAATGACTTTACATGGGCTTTCACAAACAATAAGGCTGTCTCTGGGACCCTAACCACTGCCACTTTGGTATTTTACTTGAGTTTATGTTCTTATTTTGGTAAAACTGAAGATTTGTTTATTTGTCCTAAGTCTCAATTAGGATTAGCACTTTTTAATTAAGAAATTAAAAACAAAGACCTGGAAAGGTGAAACAATTCTCTGAGTCTACAGAAAGTTTTGTCACAGTAAGAAATACCATATCAGATGTTGGCACTATCTCTTCAACTACACTGTTTTGTTTTCTGTGTTCCAAGAGAATAGAAAGAGAAGGGCAATGTCAAAAGGGTTGTCAAATGTCAAAAGTTGTCTTTTTCTCTTTTCTACATATAAAATTTAATTAATGTAAATCTGACTTGCAGAGGTTTATACTTCACTCCTTTTTTTTTTTTTGCTAAAATAAGAAAATAATCTTGCTTATCTGCTTTTGAAATTTGTGTGCTTTTTCTCTCTTTCAAAATGCCATTATTTAGCTTTCAATTATAGGATCCAGATGGTGAATGATTACATGCAGTTTCTTTCTCAATAGCTTAAGATACCCACAGGCATTAGAAGAGAGTTCACAGGAATTTATGACATTGAATATATGTTAGAAGTGTGTGATATCAAGCATAAGAATGGTTGTATTATAGTCAGGTTGCACACGTATGGAGGGGAGTGTGTTTTAGTACGTGAAAAAAATACCAATGAAGAAGATTTCAGGGTACTTTATATCAATGTTATGTTATTGTAGATGTTGATTCTGACCTTGAGTAAATGAATGAATTGCCTGACCTCTTTTTGCTTCAGTTATTCCAGCTGGAAAACTGGGTGAAAATGTGGATTCTCTTTATAAACCAGATGTTTGATCTGAGCTTTTTTTTATAAAGAAAAAGAAAGATAGTTTCTGCAGCATAGCATAGACATGAATAACAAGGATTAAAATTGCAATCAGAAAAGCATGCAGCAGAAGCCAAAGTCACAGCTGCATTGACATGTCTGAAGATAGTGTAAATTAAGATGATTAAATTATTTAATCACCTTTCATAGCCCTTCACCACTGTGTGTTTTTATCAAGGGCTGATTCCAGACCAAGTAGATGCAAACAAAAGGAGTAATGTTTATTTGAAATTTGCCAGTGGATGAAACTGAAGAAGAAATTAAAGTAATTGCATATTTTGCTTTTGTACACATCAGCAGGACGACATTGCTAATGGAAAGTTTATTCTTCCAACCTGATTGCTGGTGTAAAAAACAGCATTTTGTTTGCTTAGAGAATGTAAGTGCAGCCCTATTTCTACCCAACCTGTGCAAAGCCAGCTGGGACAGCAACCTGTGGTGGCTGCACTCAGCTGCGCCCTCCGTGAGTCTGTAGTGCCACTGTGCCCCAGGGACCCTGGCACTTGCAAAGGGGACCAGTTGGAAGCTTCACAGCCTCAGTACCAGTGGCCCTGCTCTTCGTGCTCTCTCAGTGGCTCGTGTCTCCAGAGGCCTGACAGGGTAGGTGAGGAACAGCTGCAAGCATAAGTGCTGTGATAATGGTGTTCTGTAAGTGATACCATGTGGCAGTAGCTGAAGGCTTTAGGATTGCATCGGTAGGTTCTCCAACACCCCTCTCAGGCTTGTGGCAAGGGAGTGTATTATATTCATGCCAGGTGCAAGTGGGTTTCCAGCTTGTAAAGCTGCTGCGTGTTCCTGCCGGGTGAGCTGATAGAAACATTTCAGTGACAGAAAGAGAGTTGGGACAGTGTGTGCAGGGGGAGCAGTGTTCCCAGGCTCCAGAAGATGGAGGGATTGTTTTGGCTCAGCCAAGTCAGCTTCCCAAGCCAGAGGGCAGAAAGACAGTCTATAGGAGCTGTAAAATCAGCAAAGGAGTAGTAAATGACTTTCTGAGTGTGAACGTTTAGTAGCAAATTCTTATGGGTGTCTACATGGACATGTTGAGATGATGAAATGGCCGTGTTGAGTGCTGTGTGTGAGATCAGGCTGGGGGGGCTGCCAGATTGCCCTCCCAAGGCCTTCTCCTCAGGGACCCCTTGGCCATGGGTGAATTGCTCTGGCAAGGCACAAAGAGACTGGCAGTGAACAGACCTGTAAACGGCTCCTGTCATCACCAGTTCAGCTGGAAGAGGGGGTGGTTTAGCCTTTCACACAGGGCAAAGAAATACACCAGCCTCTCATAAATGTGTTTTACGTGAGTGCACTAGTATCTGGGGCATGAAGCGAAGGTGAAGGCATAGAGGGAAGAATTGCTGAGATCAGCACGCTGCCTGGCTGGGAAGAAAAGTAATGGATTGACATAGGCGGAGTCTCTGACATCAGGGACTGCTATCTGGAAAGATGTGTTAGCAGAGCTCTGACAGATAAAAAGGCTGCTTTTCATGGATATTTATGCAGGGACACTGTCCCCCTGCCTTGGAGAGCTCACCTTGTGTGCTGATGTTGTTTTAACTGTGATGAATTCCCAGCCCTTTGCCTGGTCACATCTAGCTGCATAGATGTGTGGGCAAAATGCAAGCATCAGCTATTCTAAAGGCTTTGTGGAGTGTCTGTATGCAAGGCTTGATGTATCAGCCTAAGCTGTTAGGCCATAGGTGGAGTCGTATTTCTTAAAAAACAATGTAATTTGCTTCCGATTGATTCAATACTAGAGTGGCTTTGCAGAAGTTTGCTTCACATGTAGTTTTTCTAACTCAGTTGTTTTACCAGTCTGTTTGTATTGTTTTGCTTTCACATTTATCCTTTTTATTTTTTTAAAACGTCATTTTCAAAGCATGGATCAATACTGAGCATTTAATTCCAACATATGATCCCTTCTTGATTGGGTTTGGAGATTTTTTGTTTGTTTGGGAGAGAATGTTCAGTCTTTCACAAAAGGATTGGGATGGAGGTCACTAGTGCTTTCTGTCATCTTTGTTAGGTGCTAGTAAAAAACACCTTTCTGTGGCTGGCTCCAGCTTAGTAACTGCTTTACCTGTCCAACATGAAGCTTTTGGAAAGTGCAGTTTTTAGTTGAATTCACAGACCACTCCAGAGCACATGCTGTTCCCAATGCCTGGACAATGCAGGTAAGATGAGTGTGTGGTGTCCAGTCATTGTTGCCTCAGTTTTGTCTCACAGTCCCATTAGTAGATTTTTGGCACTTGTATCTGAAAAAACACATTCAGTGTATTACCACTCACTACAATCAATTTCCTAGCGGGCACTCTGACTACAGAAAGGGCGGCATGTTATATACATAGCTCACTTCTGGCAGCATTGCCCTGTTCAGGCTGTGACAGAGTGATGGAGGACTTGCTGGGGAAGTGACACTGAAAGCCAAGTGAGGAATATAGGAAAAGCAGTATCACTGTATATACCGGCCCTGTCTTCATGCTGCAGGATATTGACTATGTTAATCTCATTATTGGCCTTGGAAGTTAAGTATACCAGCTAGGTCTCCAAGTTTAGAAAAAATAATGTAAAAATTTAAAATTTAAAACAAAATAAGAGCCCACTCTAGGATACCATGTTTTTCTTCTCCCCAGTACCTGAGCTGATAGCTGCCTGCCCACCATTGCTAGTGGCATAGTTGCAGAGTGCAGGATTGTTTCTGTTTCTGGTCAAGGGCCGGGTGTTGGGCAGGGGTGGCATCCTTTGGTTTTTCTTCAACGACTTTATTGGTTCTACCAGGAACTCTGACTTGCTGGAAATGCCACAAGCCATTCAAGGGAGGTAGGCAGGTTCTTATCTGTGCTCTGCCAAGTGGTGAATCGTTAACTGTGTCAGACCAATCTCTCAGTACCTGCTCTATGCTGCAAAGACTGCCTGAATAGCAGTGTCATTGTCATTGCAGTGGTCTTAGTTAATACATGAAGTGAGTTTTGTTTTGAGAGGTTTGTGTTCTATTTTACAATTTAATTTTAGAGTAGGTGTAATATGCAGTTGATACAGCTTGTTTCAATGAAAGGAGTTTTTTTACTTGTGAATTAAACTTTCTCAGATCTGTTAAACAAAAGTCTGAGTCAGGATTAGCTGTAGTGGTTGTGCAATTATTTATATATACACTGTTATATATTCTATGTTTTTGACTTGCACTTTGTTTGTACATGCCAGCATTGCTCCTGTACAGAATTCTTGAGCTGAAGGGAAGCATTCACTCCCTGAAATTTGCTATGACTTTGTTTGCATGAGATTTTTTTTTTTTCTTCTCTGAATTTGTGTTGGTGGGGGGGAAATGCCAGTGTGACCAGCTGAAGCATCACTTCTCGATTCTTCTTGGTCGAAGTTGGTAGATTATATTATTTTAGAAGGACAATACGGTGAATTCAGTATTTGCTACATAGCAACCCAAATATCCAACCTGTTTTGAAGCGTCTTTTATGTTAGTTCTCTCTCTATGTTGACTAACAAAGAACTAGTGAAATATATTTTCCAATAATCACGTGATGTACTGTAGAAGCAGTTTAGTTTTGTTCAATTTTATTTTTATACATAATGTTCTATATCACAATTCAATCTGAAATAAATGAAATATAACAATTAATAGATCTAAAAGGGGAATTAGAAGTTCTATAAGAAATGTAGGAAAAAAGAATTAAAAGGTTCTTTAATAACTTGTGACCCCTGTCAGAAAACTAAATGCTAAGGGCACTGCAGCAAAAGGAATGCATAGCTGTTCTTTAACTTGAGTAAAGATATCAAATGCTACTGTCTTTCCTATCTAGATATTAATAAGTTTCTGAAAACTGCTGGGAGCAGATGAACGTATCCCACAAAGACAGTAGAGAGAACAATTAGAGACTGAATTGATTACCTTATGTAACAATGTTTTTTGAAGGGCTTCAGCATCCTTATTTTGGTTATATGAATTGAGTACAGCAGTTCACAAATGTGTAGACCAAGGCTTGTGGTTTTCTTGTGACCAGATACCTCTTTTCTTGGGATAGTTTGAGGTATGGGTAATACTTATATGTAGTAGTTCTGAATTTCAGAGCAGCACAGAAGCTTCATTCATATTAACATAACCAATTTTACTATCATCTTAAACTGCTTAGTATTTTTTAACTGAAGAGATAGAGAAGGCTTAAGGGGAAATTAGGAAGTCTTTTACAGTCACACTGATGCTAGTGAAGTTTGCTTTGTACTTCTGCTACAGGACAAAACATTATGAGACACTTGAATGGTTTTGTTATTCGCCATTACCAGTGTAGAGGGATTTGCATTCAAAACAGATCTAAGAATGTAGAGTCTTTATTTGCAGTTGTTTACTATCAGTTTGGTTCATATCTCTTTGTGAGTTGCTGTAGCTTATTTGTTATTTCATTGCTTCAACATTTTAATGCCTTAGTGTTGAGAAAATACAATGCTGACTGCCTTTAGCATTGTTCCTGAAAACCTGTCTGTCAGAGATATGGAAATATATGAGGATTAATAATATTAGGAATGAAAATCCTTTGTACAAAAGATACTCAGTGGAGTAAACTGGATAAAGACCAGCTGGAAACTTAGATTCAAGTTCGTTTTTTTGTATTATTTTGGGGTTATACAAGTTCATTATAATTTCAGGAATTAATGGTGACCCTTATCTCAGTGGAAAGGACACCCTGTAAGGGCTTCTTCATGCTGTGGGAGGCAGGAAGTTCGGAGAGAGCCTTCCCAAGGAAAGGAAAGATGGAGCTCTGCTTGTTCTATGTGACAGTTAAAACATGGAGTGGATATGTGAAGGAGCCTCTGAAAGGAATTGACACTTGCTTAAAGTTAAGCCAGCAGAGCTGCTGATTCCAGCATTGAATTTAACTTCTGGCAAGGACCTCTTGTCTTGGCAATCATATTCACTGTGTTATATGAGAGGCGCCAGGGACTCCAGTATAGATGGCGTGGTAGTTTGAGAGAAAACAAGGATGATTCCAACTTGGTTAATGTTAGGATTCTATATTAGTAGCCACTTGAAATGTCTGCATACCTTGGATTTTGTTGTCTTTTCTGTTTTCCAGTGCTAGACAGAGAGTTTTCACCACTAAGTAGGAGTACAGTGAAATCTATCTTAAGCAGTCACACAGCAGGCTGGTAACATCCAGTTTAAAGGAGGTGATCTTCTTAAAGACAAAGCTGAATGACAAAGATTATGATGAGATAGACTTTTAATTCATGAAGTTGCACCATGTTTTAACTATGGGATAGGGAAGCAAACTGATCAGAACAGTGTGGTTTTGCAGTACTCAGATCAGACATCCTGGGCTCGGTGTGACTGTTCTGGTACGGAAATCCAGCACATGGAACAATCCTTGGAACATCTGCAGAGGTTTGTTACTTTGGATCAAATGTTACTAATACTGAGAAAATGTGTGAAAAAGTTCATAGAACTCCAAATAATTTGTTAGAAATAAAAAGAAAATGACACTCAGGGTAAAGTTATAGATCTCAGAGTACTTTAATGAAACAAGTTGTGAAAGCACAAAGCACAAATCGTGCTTATTTTCTAATTTGCAAAAAAAACAATGAGAAAGCAGAAAAACTATCTCATTGTCTTACTTGTGCACACAGATATTAAGTAAAAACAAAAATCTAATGCATGCCACAAAACGGCTGTGTGCTTAGGGGAGTGTAGCACTGCTGCTGCAGCAGGATGAATCCTCAGCTGGAACAAAGAAGAAAAGGTTCTGTGTTGTGTGTGTGTGTGTATGCACATGTGTGGGCACTGAAGGGGTTTGTTCAGTTTTTAAAAGACCTTTGTGCCCTGCCAGCCTTCAGACAGCCAAGCACGGGGTGAGTCTCCTACCTTAATTAGTAGTTTTATTGACCATGACACTGCTTCCATTGCCACTGCAGTTCTGAGGCACTGAGTGAAGGGCTTCTAACCTGTCAAGTTACTGCTGGGAGGCCCTTGTGAGCAGTAGTGGGGTGGAGGAGCTGCTGGATTGCCCCTGTGAGGGACATATGGGGAGCAGGTTCTGTCTGGCAACTTAACGTTCCCCTGAGGTGGGAGCAGGATGAAGCAAGCAAATTCTTAGTAGTCAGATTACAAGCATTTCTAAAACCAGGTTTTTACAAAAAATTTATTTTGGATATCAACATATAAATTTCTCTATTTTCCCCTTTTATAACTGCTTGCAAATTTAGGAATTTGCAGGGTCTTCCTCTTATTGATGGTTCATGCCACTTTGAAAGGGGAACTGCTACCTTGGTCCAAAACCAGAGATGGTCCTGGGCTCTGGCAACAGAAACCTGTCAGTGCATGCTCTGTGGTCAAAGCCTGCTACTGAGGGGCTCAGTGGGAGGTGGCTGTTCTGTGAATGACTTTTTTTATCTTGTAGACACACATGCATATGAAGTAAGAGTGCAGCTGTTTTGACTTTCGAATCGGGGAGGGTGTTGAGGAGAAAGGATGTAATGGTGTTTGAGACAAAGATAGATGTTCAGTTGCAGTGTTTGTTCTACAACTTCCTATTTCGATTTGCATTAGATGTGGGGGCTGGGTGTAGTTATGGTTTAATGAGACACTCTCGCCTTAATAGCAGAATATTATTCACAGGAAGAAATGAGTTATTGCTGGTTTTCTTCTTCTTTCTGTTCAGTTACTGTGGATACAGCGTGTAACTTTTAGATATACTTCCCTCTTGAACAGCACACGCAGCTTCCAGTTGTTATGCTGAAGCTGCTGCAGGAAGGAGGTTAAAGGAGCAGTTTTTAAAAAGATATTTGTTTGCGGTTTAATTCCTACGGATACGATGAGCTTTCGTGGGAGATTCAGAAAGGAGTCCAATGAACTGCGGAAGAAGAGAAGGACCTTTAGGCGAGTGAATCAAGGAGAAATTCACAGACTAAGCTGTGTGAGTATGCATCCCTTCTTCCCCCTCTTCTGTGAAATTGCAGGTCAGACACTCTGCACTACACACGTATAGGAGAAGGTAGGATTTATTGCTTGGTGTGTACGTAGGACTGACAAAGTCTCGTTCAGTCTGTGTGATGAGGTACTGGACACTGAAGAATGATTGCCAGAGTGTGAGACTGAAGCACAGGGAGTTCAGAAGTTTGCAGAAGTCCAAGTGCATTAGGAAAAATTTTCTAGCATCACGTTGATCAGACACTTACTGAGAGCAGCACTTTGTGATAGTCTCTCTGACATGTCGTATCAAGTGCCTGGTAGTTCCACAAAAGTCCATAACGCTGCTTCTGGAGTAGAAAGTTACTCTGTGCTATTTCAAATTTCATGATCTGCGATGGGCATCTCTTAAGGCCAGGAAGAGGAGGAATAGACTCTTTTTCTGCAGTACAGGGAGCAAATGGAAAAAGCTCCAGAACCCTTGGTGGAAAGCTAGAGCGAGATTCTGCTCCATGAGCTAGACGGCAGCTTTGCCAGTGATGATTTGGGCCAGGACTGAGCCTCCTGAAACTCCACAGTGGCCACGGTGAATCTCTCATTAACTGCATTGTGCCTAGGCTTTCCTGACTGAAATTAAAACTGCAGAAAATTTTGAGTAAAAACACTTAGAGCCCTCTGTTGAGGAGTCTTAGTCAAATGCTGGTTTTCAATGTACTCTCTTGACTTGAGAGACTACTTTAGATCATAAAACATTTAATGGCTTTCCTAAGAAGAGGCAACAAATCCTTTTCTTCCAAGAGAGAAGTGTTTTGTTTTCTTTTGTAGTTTTTTCCATCCAATTACAAATTCTGTTTGCATGTGCCTGCTGAGGGCTCTTTCAAGACTGTTCTGCATGTCCAGTGTAACAGGATCAGTGGTATATGCCAAGGAAGAGTATTTTTATTAACTTTTTTTAAATAGGAAGGAAAAGAACTTTGTAGTTGTAGCACTTGGTCACAGATTAATATGGTTTGTGGTTTATCTAGTAGAGTGTTTGGGTTTTACTTGTGACTCTTTTGGATAGGTATTTTATATGGAACTGGATCTTTTTGACAAGGGTATTTTACAGTGTAGTTCCTGCTGACCTGAGCTGTTGGGATGTAGTTGAAGGCACCATGTTTAAGCTTCATGGTCTTGGGTCCAAGGGATGAATGCTCGTGGTGCTGCTGAAAGCATTTAACCCTGGCAGTTCTCAGGCTTTAGTAGGAGTTAGGGACTGTTTGCTTGACTATCCTCCTAAATCCTGGTTAGGAGGGATTTTTGTACAAATCCTGACTATACTTTATTAGTGCTTACCAGAAGTGGTTGAAGCTTTACAGGAAAATATGGCTGGAAATAAAGCCCAAATAGTAACAATAAACCAGCAGCCTGCATGCACATGAAGAGAAACGTATTTGTTCTCTTTAGCCTGTATCCTCTGATAGCAGATACCGAGTGTTAAATTTAGTGGTGTCAAAGAACCTTTAAATTTTATTGATTCTTAGAAATCACAGCAACGCATCATAATTTGTCCTAAAACTTAAAGTGCTTATAACCCTGTGCCTGTTGCCTTTAGTTAGAAATAGGCAATAAGCCTTTTTCATCAGACTTGTGGGTCACACAGCACTTGCCCTGACGTGGATGGCTGCTGTATGCTTGGGACATAACTCAGCTTTTCAGGGCAATCTGTACTGATTTCTGTTTTTTTCAGACATGAGATAGACTAAGATGGGGTTACTGTGTCATATTATTCTGTGAAAGTATTTCTCAATAGCTTGTTTAGCCCTTAGGAAATGCAGGCACACTTGGCTTTACTTTTGTGACTTGCAATCTGTGTCTTTCTGCCCAATATTTCATAATTGGAGCATGTTAAATCTTTGGCCTACAGGCACTTTTTGCTGTCAGCCAGCAGCCAGTCTCTCCTTCATGCATCAGTCCTCCAGTGCTGCAGATTTCAAAGTGGTGTTACTCCAACTGCAGCTGCAAAGGCTTTTGTATAAGGGGACCTTACTCAAAGATTGCGTTTCTTCATACACTACATCTAGACCTCTGCTTTCTGTAGATGGACTTGTATTATTTGCCGGAAATTCCTTTTTTTTAAAACTAATTATCTGAGTAGCTTTAATTGATTGAAGTGAACTCGGTGTGGTTGACTGAGTTTTTGCTCTCATTTACGTCCTTTGTGTGTGAATGTCTTCGTAACCAGATAAATGGTTGGAGGGAAGTTGATGTCAAGGAAACAATTACAATTTTAATGTCATAGTGAGAGCTGAGTTTGTATACTTGGTCATGTATAGATCAGACCAATTTTAACAATAAAGCCTCTATGGAAAAACTTACAACCATTTACTCAGATATGTAGCATGTGAAATATCTATAACTTTTGAAGAGATAAGTGACCACAGTGTAGAGTAGGGAAGGAGGATTATTCACTGAGTAAAATGAAGCGGAACAGCATATATGAGATTTGTCCCATGAGACAGTAACTTATTACTAGGTACTCTAGAAGTCAAATGGTATTTTTGAAAAGTTTGTTTAGAGCTATTGCAAACATTTTTTTTTTGTTATTTTTGCTTCAGAGGCATCTGAAGTGGTTGAGCCCCTTTCAAAACAGTTGTTTGCTCAGTAGACAGGTCTAAGTCTAAAGACATCTAAATTTTAGATTTAAATTGAAGATGAACAATAGATATTTCCTTGTGTGCTGCATTGCAACCTCATCAGACATATAAAATAGTGATCAAAGTCTTTAGCATCAGAGCCTTCCCTTCAGTCCTGAAAAACAAACTATGTATTCTAAAAACAAAGCCTACTAAAAATAAATCTTTATTTTTAAGGTAAATTAAACTGTTTTTAAAGACAATTCTGTACTGTACACAGTGTTATATAAAATATACCCCCATTTAAGCAGCAAGTTTGTGCTAGATGAGCCTGGTGGAGGAGTGGATGAACTACAAACACCTGTGTCCTTTTTGTACTTCCCCTGAACCTGTACACCAATGACCATGGTAGATGGTTCCATCTATATAAACTTATTCATCTGGTTCTGAAGGGAACTGTTTTTCCTGTTGCTATAACTAGTTCTGTTCTTGCTGTGT
>VYZS01076673.1:15009-25214 GCA_013400695.1 Neodrepanis coruscans | reverse complement strand
GTGTTGTAGATGTTAGAGCTGGGGTTCTACTTTTGCTATGAGGGTCAAGTGCCGCATAAAGCAAAAACTGGGAGTATCTTTTCTTTAAATGTAGATTTTTCTGAGACTACAATGCCTGTATATGTGGAGTTACAGGTGTATATATATATATATATAACATGTGTGTATATGCACTGACAGACACAGAAGTGCTGTTTACATAAACTTCATACTGGAAGCTTAAAAGCTTTGGTCAAATCCAGTACATGCAGGTTGCAGGTTGGTTTTGTTAACATTTCTTTTTGTGGCCGTGACTCTGCCCACCTGAGACTGGGCTAGAAAAAAAGAACATGAAACAAAGCATGTTTACAGAATAGTTGAACTAGACTCACTTCAGCATCCCCTTTGTGGTGCACAGGGCACTTCTCTTCTCTGGGCTGCAGTGATCACTAATGAGTCAAATGGCTCTGTTGGCAGCTCCTCTCTGCTCCCCCATAGCTCCCATCCCTTCTGCCCAGTCCTCTTCCACCACATCCCACCTGTCTATTCAGGTGTTTGCATGAAGAGGAATGAATTGCATCTTTGGCTATTGCTTGGTTGCTCTATGAATAGGTGCAGTGTGGTAGCTTCAAAGAAAGCCTTTTGTTGCTAAAGCTGCACTTTTTTTTCCTGGTTAAGGTCAGGTAAGGGGAGAGAGAGTGGCTGAGTGTTGCCAGGTTAGAGGTCTGTTTAAATTAAAATTTAAAAAAAACCCCTTATGATGCTCTACAAAACTTTCTTGTTTTTCTCCTGAAGTAACCTAATGGCAAATATTTAGTCTAGTCTTTAGAAGTCCTCACTATTTAGAAGCTGTCATTTTTGACATTTTAAACAGCCAACTGATTAAATTAAATTTAATTTTAAAACTTAGAAGTTTTATTAGAGGTCTTGTCAGTGGCTGATTTTATTAGTTGTATGATTAAATGAAATTGATCTCCTTCCTAAAAAGAATTTCCAGATACTGCTTAAACAGAGAGGACAAGGAAGTCGTTGTCTTTTTACCTTGAATATTTTCTGCATAATATTTTCTGCTAATTTTATCCACTGTCTAAAATGACAGGTGCTAGTCAATTAAGATGTTCGTGCCCATGCATATATATTGCAATATATGAAAGCACTGCAGCAAGGCTACAGCACCAGGTATATAATCATGGATGAGAAATAGAATTCAGGAAATGCTTATGACTAAGTCAAGCATAGCACGTAGCATCCCCTCTCTCTCCTCAGCTGATGCTTTGCTGAACCAAGTCGTGTGTGGCTTGCACATCTTAATCCTCAGTGAGGGAGTGTTATGAGGCTTAGAGCTTTCAAAATTCATAATGAAAGCAACGATAAATTCTAACTTGAGAAATAAGAGGTATTAGAAAGAGTTGGTCACTCCCAGTTGCCTGAGAACAAGTCTCTGTGGTTTGAGCAGCCTTAACCATGGTTGCTCAGCTTGCTGGAGAAGCTACACGTTCCACTGAAGATTCCAGTGGCTCCAGCTGCCCCATTAGTTAAAAGGAAAATTTTCTGAGTTAGCTTATCCAGATGAGAGGTGTTTCCATTTTTCAAATATTTAACATGCTGAATTCTCTTACATTAACTTTTAAAGCTGGTAAATATACAAAGTAGACCTTTATAGATGAAATAGCAGTGATATAAGCAATTAGGATTCATCCTATCGCAGCTGTTTTTGTACAAAGTCTCATTTAGTCAAGCAGGTTCCTTACTGGTGTCAATCAGAATTTTCTTTGAATAAAGAGGCTTTAATGAACAAAAATTACTTTTCACTTTCATTATTCCCAGCAGGATCTTCAACACATTGTCTTGCTTTTGCTGTGCTTGAGCTGATGCGTACTGTAGCATTTTGGCAATTTCTGAATCACTAGGAATTGGGGGTTTGAATTCTTTGAAAGTCTTTGCCGTTTTCTCTGTAGCAGAATCATGTGGGAACTGGCAATCCCCTTAATGAAATTTATTGGCACTCTGGCTTCACTGCTGACATTGAAGAGTGTATCAGTTGTGCTGTGCAGCCCTGACTGGATTCTTTCCAAGTGCAATTGTCCAAGGTTTACTGAAAGTCGTGACTAATTAAACATATTGGATCTGACAAGTGAATGCATTTTAGGGTAGAAGAGAATGGGTGTGTCAAAAAAATTTTCTTTGTACCACTAATTTTAATACATTTGTTAACTATGGATCACATACTGAGCCAAAGCCTTTGTAATGTGGCCAGAGGATTTGTTGACTGTAAATAGATGCAGAACAGACCAAGCAGTCATAAACAGGAGGAGGTCTGAATCAAAAGTAGAGACCTTCTGCCTTCTGTTTTTGGCTGTGCTTCCCTGTCTATTCCCCAAATACCTTTTGCAGACCTTGAATTGCCTCCTCTGTGCTTAAAGGAGATCTATAACATGATGCAGAGTGTGTTGAGAGCAGAGGGATGGAAGGTCTGTGGGTTGAGAGCATTTTGAGTGGATGAAAGCTGTCACTCCCAGCTCAGCTCCTTGAGGGTATTGGGGACGCCACAGTCCCTGTGTGGCTGTACTGCCTCTGCTCGCTGATACAAATGCTGCCCTGGGACTCACTGCCAGGAGCACACCCGGTCTCAGGCTGCTCACCCATCGTCTCCATCAGCTTAAATCCATTCTTGTTTATCTGTTGTTTTTTTTTTCTTCCTGCCATGTGGAAGAAAGAATTGATTTAAACATCTATATTGAATTCAAGAAATTTTAGATACATGGAATTTGATGTCAGAATAGTGTGTTATTAAAGCATTAGAAAATTATAGCATTTGGTCTACTTTATTTTTAGAATGGGGAAGTGCTTGGGGTGTCTATCCAGAGACTATTGGTTTCTGTTACATCATTTCCTCCTTTAGGGAGTGTTCACAAAAATACAAATTTAGGAGGATGATACATAGCATGAAAGGAAGATGGGTACTAGCATCAGTGCACAATGTCTATGCAGCTGGTGGCAAGCCAGGTACCATCTTATTCTGTAACATCAGTTATGTGGTTATTTTTGGTCATTGTTACTGGAGAAAAATAATACTTTTGTACCTAGACCAGAAGATGATGGCAGTGAAGCCATATTTCACTGGTGGGATCTGGACTGTTTCACCCATTGGAAATTAAACAGAGATTATTTTCCTGTGGTGTTGACTCTGATGTTCATTTAACAGCTCTTCAGTATTCCAAAAGAGTGTGAAGAAGTTGGCTCAACAACATTCAAAACGCCACTCTACAACTCTGTCAGAGTATGAATGGTACTGCTGAGATTGTTGTAGCAGGTGAGGAGTCGGAGAGTGCCTTTTTACTAGATGTATTCACAACTGTTTCAGCACAACTAAATTCATTACTCACTTGAGATGGAGAATATAAAAAGCATTATAAAAATCCAGGCCAGCATAATTTGTTGCTGGCACAGATTGCCAGGTTGGCCTGTTTCCAAAAAGAACAGACAAGTTAAATTGAGAAGAGGCAGCACTATGGTTATTAAATTAGCTTTAAATCAGCCCTACTCATTTACAGATCTCTGCTAGTGCTTGAAGGGAGAAATTTTCTATTCCCAACATCACTGTTTGTTCTGTCTGTAAGGAGAAAACTGAGTAGCCATCCCCCACCTTCTAGAGATAAAATGCTAACTAACCAGCTGCCACTTCCCATCACAACTACAACACTAAGCATTGCAGTTCTAAGCTTTGCCAAGTCCAAAATACTGGTTCTACAAAGGATGGAGTCAGTGTCCGCAGTGCATAGTCTTAAAGTCTGTAAGAACATGCAGAACTGATGAAGAGAGGCATCGTGCTTATTACACTGTTATGCTTGATGTTGGCAGGGAATGGACTAGATTATCTCTGCAGCCAGTGTATTGACAAGGATGGGCTATTACTTGCATTTCTGATTTATGGGAACTGGCATACTACAGTGTTGCATTCTGTCCAGGGTTTTGCTGTCATGACATTTTATTGCATCAATAGAAAAACATCACCATAAATTCTGAAGTGCTTCACTGAAAAGTTTTTTGCATTAAGTTTGATAATGTCACATCTACTTACCTTTAGTTCAGATGTGTAATCTTTGTCAAAAGAGTTCTCTGTTAACATCTGTTAAAATGTTTCCATCAGATTGTGCTCTTTGCAGCACCGAGAGCAAGAGAATTAGTGCCGTGGGAACAGTGATGTTCATACAGTACTGTGTTTCTCTGCTTCGCTGTTTTCTCAGGATGTATTCTTGTCTCATGTAAATGACCTTGCAGCTGCCAAGGAGAAGTTTTCCCCTGGAGTGTTTCAGAAGCTTTCAGGAATGGCTTTCTGAGCACTGCCATTTTCTGAAGAGCAAAGAGACATGGGTTACCCTGCCTCCACCTGCATCCGAACATCTGTTAATTTTGAAGATGTAGCTATGTTCGCCCCAACCTTACAGGGATTTCCAGGGGGAAGAAGAAATACCTCTTCATTCTGTCAGCCCCAGCAAAAAGGGTAGTTTCCATGGGCATAGAGAACTTGCAAATGCTACACATTTTTATGGGATCTCCCCATATTTCAAGAAAAGTCCCAAGTCTTCTGTATTCCCTGACTTCAGTAGGAAGGTGCTTACTTATGTCATTCGTTTACTTAGTTGTTGGTTTTTTTAAGGGATTTTGAAAGCTGACATTCATGATGTTTCCAAGAAACATCATGCCAAGATTTATATTTTGTTGATATCTCATTTTGGAGAGTGGACATTTATGATTTCAATGACATGTCTGACCTATTAAAAGTTGAGATTGTTACAAAATAATTCTGACAATATCAGCTCTGAAAAGGGAAGGTTCTCAATCTAGTCAATGTCAGAAACTCTCTGTAGAAAACGTTCATGTTTTAGTGAAACCACTATACAGGAAAAATACCCTAGTGAAATACTGGTACCTCATAAATGTCAGTGCATAAATTTTATCACTTTGAGTTTCTTGTAAATGGTTGCTGTAAGATTTTCTACTGAAGGTAAAAATTATACTACAAGTTTGCTTTCTGCTAAATTTGAACCACGTGAACTTTGTTCAGACCTGAGCATCATTACCAAAATGAGTGATACAGCATAGATGGTACACGCAGTGTGCTTTGAAGTTTTCCCTTCATGGTTTTAACTCCTTGAAGCCTATATTTATAGAAGATTATTTAATACATAGATACAGTGACAGATTTAATGACAGAGAGTCTTAAACTCCTGTTGAAAGGATACTGCCATGAATTAATGCAATTTGAAAGGGAATGAGAGTAAGCTGTGCATGGTGGTATGATCAGATGACCCCATTAAGTTCCTGTTGTGAACCACTGTCAGCAAATGACAGACTGTAGCAGCCGTATTCTTCAGTGAGATTTCAACCTTCTTGAGTGGGATGGGATAATTGTGTGAACTACTGCAGGCCAGGGTCAAGTACTTGCTTGGGACAGTTTAAAGTGATGTGGCTGGGTGAAGTCACATGTGTCCTAGTAGGGCTTCTTGTCTTACCTGGATGTCACATAGCCAGTACGCAGTGCTGTCACAGAATCTAAATTAAACATTAAATCAGTTTCTTCCCAGGTTGCCCAGAGAAATTGTGGTTGCCCCATCCTTGCAAGTGTTCAAGGACAGTTTGGATGGGGCTGTTTGTTCTATTTGTTAATTTTATGTGTTGATCTTATCTGTCTTTCACAATTCTTTAATGTCTTAGCATCAGCAGATAATGCTTTTGGCCTATGGATGCTAAATACTAATGATTTTAGAAGTTTATTAACTCTTAAACAGGCAAACACAACTGTGAGAGTTAATAGACTGAGAAGAGAGGTAATAGACTGAACTGTTGAAGGAGCAGTTCTAACTTTTTTCATTCTCTCCAACCTTTGATGGAACTTTGGTGCTTTAAGCATGGAGTTGGAATACAAGACTTGTGGAGGTCTCGAGTTGTTCTCTGATTCTAGTGTCAGCTGTTCAGTAGTTGAACAACCTTCTGGAACCTGTGTTTTAATCTGTGTGGCTGTGTTACTGATATTAAAACTTTTCATAGGTGCATTTGATGCTGAAGGAAGTCTTGAACTCAATATAGAAGGGAAACAATGTTCACAAGAATCGGGGAGAAATCTGGAGATGACTGTGATTTACTGAAAAAAAATAGGAACTCTCTAGAAAAAATTCAAAAGAGACAGGGACTTTTATATTTGAAGCAAATATATTTGAATCAGTTATGATGGACAGCCTCATGACTGGAGAAATTTGTTTTATGAAGATGTCATGGCTTTCTTTTTAAATATACTGAGATTTTGATTTAGGGAAGAGGGAGGGAAGCTTTATCTAATTCTGGATAACCCAATGGAAGAACAGTTTACTATTGTATTAGACTGAAAGAGCTTTGAGCAGAAGTGTTTCTGCATTTGCTTTTCACTGGTGTCCTTTTTCTCTCTCATCACCTGCTTTTCCATCCTATCTGGCAGTTCTTTTGCCCTTTCTCATTCACTCTTTCTGATGCTTACATCTTTAAGCAAATGTTGTCACTCTGATACATGATTTGTTTGATGTATTCTAGCGTGTCAGTCAGGCTTCTCTTTTTCTATTTTTGGGTTGTATTTCAAGACATTGTGACTTTAGTTTTGTTTGAGGGTTCCTGTGGTGGTTTCTTATTTTACTGCTGTTTAGGACAGTAGTAGTACTATTACAATGGTACTGTTCCAGTTTCTGACAAAAGAGACCATGAGGATGGATGCCAAATACTTTATTCCAGGAGAATAATTCTGGATTATTGCCAAGTAAAACAATGTGGTGGTATTCACAAGTTATCAACAGTTCAAAAGGTTGGACTGTGTAAGACAGCGGAGAAATTAGTAGCTTTCTTATACTAAAACGTATTAGTTCAAAATCCTATCTATGTTCAGTTGAAACCGTATTTGTTGATTTGCCTGCATGTATTTATGGAGAAAGAGAGAGAGAGTTCCTGAGAATGCCAACTAAGTTAATGTAGTGGTTTTGGTCTCTGTAATGAACTGACAGGTTGCTCTGGAGTTACCAGTTGGAGAGTGACTGTTACAACTGGCCAACCTTCCTCACTTGCACTTTCTTGCTGAGCTCACTCAACAAGCTAGGAAGAATGGGGAGAGGGGAGAAGTTATTCATACTTAGATGTATAAAAGCAAAAATGCGGCAGATCTCAGTTTATGAAGGGGTAAGAAGGCAAATTTGAGTGTAGAGAAGATTACCTGATCTTTTCTTTTTTTCCCCACAGCAGGAAAAACCCAAACTCTTGGAGCCTTTAGATTATGAAGCTGTTATCACGGAGATTGAAAAAAATATTGGGGACAGCCAGTTTAAGGATCTGATCTTATTCCCTGATGATGACTTTTCAGTAAGTACACAGCAACTATTTGTTATTCTTTTTCTTTGTTATTCTTATTTGCTCTCCATTGCCAGAGGAGAGAGCCAGGAGTTGTCCAAGGGCTCTCTAATATTTTCTTAATCTTGCATAATGCCTTACTTCCCTCCCATCGAATTCACTAGTTTTTTGTTTGGGTTTTTTTTTTCCTCTGACATTTGTATGTACATGACTTTACTATTCAGGATTAGATTAAAAAAAGCTCAAAGCCTTAATTGTTCCAAAATATATTTCAGGAACTCATTAAACATGTTATTCCATAATGTATACTTGTCTGTTTAGTCAGCACAGTGGTAGGTTGGCCAGTGCTAGAATGTCTCCCTACAATTATGATCTGAATTAATCTGTAATTTCTGATCCTATTTTGTTTGATGCATTTGGCCACTAAAGTCCCTGGTGCTGAGGAAGACTTCCATGGTGGGACACTGACAGGCAGGGGATCCCAGACCCCACAGCCATGGAACTGCCTGACCTCATCCTGTATATTGCCCATTGCTTTTCCTGGCAAACTGCAAAGGAACTGAGAACCTGGAAGTGCAGAGCAGCTCTCCCAGTGGCAATGGTGGGGTGGCTCAGGAGGGCAGGGACTGCCCAGGGCTGGGGAGACGTGTTGCCAGGCAAGTGTGTGGGCAGATTGCCTGCACTGTACAGCAACTTCTTAAAAATCAACTCATCTTTTTAAAGGATTTAGGTTTTGATGAATAGACATTCTCTAATGGAAATACATTTCAATTTGTGACCAACTGTAACTGCCATGTGAGGGCTCTTCCCATCAGCTCATGGCACTGCTACTGTCCTATGAGGCCAGCTTAATCTAATCAACTGCTTTGCTTTACTAAATGGCTCTATTTCTTTGGTGGCGTTAACTGAGTTAATGTGCTCATGGGATTGAGAGAAAACTAAACAGCATAGATTTCCTCATTATTGTTAATTCCTTTATCTATTTTGCACATTTGTCAATTTATGAAATTGAAATTTAGCATTACAAAGCTGACTAGACATACTGTGTGCTGCCACAAGGCTCTTGAGCCCTTTGATTTAGAGTAACTGAGCTCAAGTCCATGGAGCAAACCCCCTCAGTGAAAGAAGAATCACATCCTACTGCTGAAGCTCTGTCTGTCAAGCATATTTTCATATCCTTATTTTCATTTCATTTTGAGCAGTTGTTGCCCAGATTTTAGTAGCTACTTCTATTTTGTTTCCTCTGTGATATGCTTTGCAACTGTTCAGCATAATCTATATAAATTTTAAAAAATAATAAGGAAAAAAGGTTAAGACAGTTGAGAGAGGTACTTGCACAGTAGAGGTGGCCAATACTCACAGAAGAGCAGAGGTAGTGGTAGGTAGGGTCTATATCCTTGCAATAAACCCTTCCTGTCTATTGCCTGTTGAAGTCAGCAGCGGTAACAAGAGCCTCTGCCACCAGACAGGACTGCAGAGCTCCTGTACCAGGCGAGTTTTCCAGTTGCAGAGTCTCTATTTATAGGCCTGCTCCCTCCTGCTGAAATATTACCTCTGCACAAAAGTCTGGGTTAGCCATTTGAGTAGGAGGAGATCCACATCTGACTGAATTAGGAGGTGGTCAGACTGGCTTTGAGTGGTATTTAATGTGATAATGCCCCAGGAAATGCTGGACGTCACTGTTCAACTCCTAATGATTACAGTTGCTGCAGACTTCATGGCTCAGTGTCGATGCAACCCCTGTTTGGGCCCATATGTGATCACGTCCCATGGGGAAATGTCTCTTCCAAGTCAAATATCACCAAAAGAATTAGCTAAGGTAGTGAACATAGGAGAAAATTCTGCTTTTAATAATGGTTTCCCATTTCTGGATCTATAGTGTTCATGCATCAGGTCTGAGTCCATTATCAGAGCTTTTGCTTTGTCTCAGAATTGCTTTCTCTTTGACTTGCATTGAGAGAAAATGCAGTTATTCTCACAAGACGTCTGTTTGTCATTTCCAACATAAGTGAATTCTGTGTAACAGCAGAGATTCTTGATATCAATGTGAGCCTGATAGACTGTATTTCTCCATTTCCCTGCATCTCAACAGAAGAATACAAGATATATGCTTTATCAAGATGTGTTCTCTTGTTTTACTCTAGCTGGGGAAAAGATATTTCACTTTTTTATAACTGTGTGTAATAATCCTTAAAAAAAATATTTTATGTCAGTTTCGCTTCTTGTTTTCCTAGTAATCCCTTCCTTACTACTGTCTTGCCTGCCCCAAGTCCAGTTGCCATTTCAGAAAAAGCATTTCAGCTCGGGTTCATTTTTCACCTTTTCCTGGATTTCATCAACTAATTTCTCTTCTGTTACTTGCTATGAAATGATTGACAGTTGAAATTTCTGCAGCAGTACATCAATGTGGAGCTTGCACTGTACTTATTGGTGGTAATAAGAGGGAGTTGATGAGTTTCCTGTTGTGCTCATATTAAAAATAAGCTTGGTGGTGATGCTGATACTTTTGCATTCTCACCGTTGGGTTACTGTGCTTCCTTCGCTTTCTATTCCCCAGACCTGGCCACACTTCCCTTGACAAATGGAACCACTGATAGCTGGCATTCCTATTTCCCAGTTTTCTCCTATATATTTACCAGAAAGAAGGCCATGAAAATGTGTGACACCTTCCTTCAAACTGGTCTCCCTCTCACCCTCAACCTTTCACATCTTAGTCTTGCCCAGACAGATTCATTGTCATACATTTGTACTTCTGTTATATATGCAAGCAAAAAAAAAAAAAGCTGTATCCTTTAGTAATAATTTTTTATCCTTTTTTCATTTCATCATCCTTTGGAAAATACTTAAAACCCCGGGGC
>VYZS01076670.1:7952-19326 GCA_013400695.1 Neodrepanis coruscans | reverse complement strand
ATTCCTCCGTTTTTTCTGTAATAGCGTGCCCTTGATTTCAAATGCTCTTACGGCATTTTGCCTCAGTGGACTGCTGCATAGGCCAAATTGCCAACTGATGCACAAAAGAAGAGAGACTTAGAAGGAATTTCCAGATTGCATGGAAATGGATGAAATTGCATGAAATGGATGCCATTTTAGCCCAGGATTTCACTTTGGCCAATAGTGCTCTTGTCCACCACTAAAAAGTACTTCTTCTATGTAAGGTGATTTCCCGACTTTCTGAGAAAACAGATTTTGTGAATGCTTCCTCTGGAGAAGAGCCACAGCTCAGTCCACATGTCTGGTGACTGTCCAAAGGACCTTTGTGGATACTGGCCCTGCTGCCCAGCTCGGGTTGTCATGAAGGACATTGGTCTTATTGTTTAATCTGTTCTTCAAACAAGGAAGTGATGGAGCCTGAGGAGTGTTGGCAAACAATTGCCTGCAGCTTCAGCAGTTCTGAAGCTTAAGTTCTGGCCACCTTTCTCACTTCTGATGGATCTTCATTGTAGAATGTCTGCATTTTGCTTTATATGGTCTAGGGCCAGTTTGCCCCAAAGTCCAGTTTAGGTGCTCGGTGAACTTAGGAAAGAGACGAAAAGTTCAGAAAAAACATCTGCAGGGAGTTTTGCATGGCTTTGGAGATTGCTAAATAGTTCTTCCCACCACCTTCTAGATTGTGAGATGTGCTAATGACAAATGAAATAATTTTAACAGTTAGGCAGTATGTTATAGCCTGGGACATCTAGGCAAAAATTTTGTTACTTTGAGGGGTATTTGACTAAAATATTGAGGGGTATGGAAAAGCTCTGGATTTTTACAGCTCTGCATTTGTGCAATTTATGTTCCTGAGGTATTTGAAGAATTTGCTATTGAAGGATCATAGGTTTGCAATGCTTGCTCTTCCCTCCTCCAACCCCTTTTTTTTAAAAGGAAGGTATCTGGTATATTGTGACAAGCCAGACCAAAATCCATCAATAAAGTAGTTCACAAGTTACTTAAATGAAGCAGGTGTTCTGGGTGTTCTAGATCTTTGAACATGAGAGGTAGAGAGACTCCTGTGAACAGTTGTGTTAAAACTGTTTCTGTAATAAGTACCTAGTTTGCTCAGCCAGAGACGTGAGAAGCATCTCTAGCACTAGTAGTTTGAAAACAAAAAAGAGGGTGATGAAAGAAGGCACATTTTAAATTAACATATGCTGAGTATCTTCCATTTAACTGTCCTTGCCACCACTTAGCGTTGGTGAATACTAGAAGTTTCACCATCTTTCTGAAATCAGTAGATTTCTCTTGTGTGTTTTGAAACTCAACACTTGAAACACACACCTGACTAAGATTATTAACTTTAGCTGCTTTTGATGACCATCCTAACACAAAGCAAAAATTGTTCTGTTTTTGATCACCAGAAAGAAAGAAGCCCAAGGAAAAGACAGAAAAAGCCCAGGGCTTGAGCAATCTTAGAGGACAAATCAAATTAAACACAGGAGAGTTTATTTAAGGGGTGGTTGGAACTACGTACTAGAGGCTGGAGGAAATTTCCATATCTGTAACTGTCACTCACAATGAAGTCATAACTACATTACATTACATGGATTTTATTGAGAAAACTTCATTTGCTGAACTGTCTGGCTCCACCATTTGCGGGCAGTTGTGGTGGTCCCTTTAGAACAGGGAACTGCAATTTGGCAGCGTAGGAGATTGGGACCTTCTGAGACACAACTGCTGCAAAATATATAGGCCTTCTGCTGCATGGTGTTTCAGAGGATCCAGGAAAGAAGGACTATATACAAACTATACGAGGGCAAAATGGAGAATCTTATTTATTGCAAATTCATGTCCTTTTATAGTCCAAGAATTGTTTAGATTAACGTAGCCAATTAGACAAAAGGAATAGTGGGTACATGTTATGCAGGGGTCACTTCCGCCAATGTCTTAGAGCCACGAAAGAACCATGAGTTCTTAATATCTGATGTTTACATTCTGTGGACATTATGACATGTTCTGGACATTCCCTATTAATAATTTAATAAAGCTATGTTTCCCTAATAGCAGGCCTTCAGCAGGATTTGTAAAAGTTGAGTACAGTAATGTGCTTATGTCCTCCATTGGATGAAGCATGGGACCCATCAATGTGTTTCTCTGGTAGAGTGTTTGTAGTTTCCAGCTTTCTGTTTCCTTTCAAGAAGGATTTAATAGTCCCGTTGTACTAGTGGTGCTGCAAGGGCACAGTTCAGCAAGGGGCAGTCAGGAATTCCTGCCATTGATCCATGGGCTGACGCTGGATTGAGTTATTTTAGCTGGAGAAGCCAGCTGCTTCCAAAACTGTAAGAGTGCTTTCTCATTGGTGTAAAATGACTATGGAAAAGGGATTTGATATTGTCAAAGTGTCTCTATCATAACCATCAAGGATTTTACAAGAACTCCTTTCAGTGTTAAAAAACTGGCCATGAAGAAAAACCCTTTAGCTACCACTTGTGTTGCTTAGGTAACTGGAAGCCCCACCTGAGGGCCCCAATGGACTTAGGCTGTGATAGGAGAAAATCCCCGAAGTGAAACAGTGGCCAGGGTTGCTCAGCAGTGGTTCAGTTTAACAACAGCAGGGGAGCTGGGCCTTGGGCATTCCAGAAAAGTATGTGTAATGGTTTTGAAGTGGGTGGATGAAGCAGAAAAGTACTTTCTGTGTTCTTGTACCAGCTCAGTTTTGCAGTCAGTACCTCTGGTTAAAGACACAGGAATTGTCTGGTTCAGCAGCTCTCCACTCGCAAGGGATCTGCACTTTCCAGGTTGTCCACAGGTATCCTCTGAATCAGCTTTCAGATCAAAGTAAAACATGGGAGTTAGGAATAAGCGGGGAAGGACACAGCTCAGATAGAGAACAAAAAATAAGGGTGCATTTTCTGAAAGTTTCCAAGACTGTCTCTCTGCTTAGCTCTCTCAGCAACCATCTTGCATTTCTTCAGCATAGACTTTGCAACCCTCAGAAAGCTCACCTGTCTGCAAGTACAGCCTCAAGGGCCCGAAGTGCAGAAGCTACTTAACATCCACAGCAAAACTGACTATATGAATCATATACTGCTCCTGAGTTTTAGTCCCAGACCCTCTGGGGATGAGAGGTGCTGACATACCTAGGCTGTGAAT
Source organism: Neodrepanis coruscans (assembly GCA_013400695.1). Taxonomy (NCBI): domain Eukaryota; kingdom Metazoa; phylum Chordata; class Aves; order Passeriformes; family Philepittidae; genus Neodrepanis; species Neodrepanis coruscans. The sequence goes on along the minus strand of VYZS01076670.1, from coordinate 16,167 downwards.
CCCAGACAACCTCAGGTGGAGGGTATACAATGAAGTGCTCACTGTAGGCAAGAAAAATAACACCTTTGTGAAGGTGCAAAAGCAGAACTTCAGGTATGTAAATGCTTTTTAAGTCTAAAACCAGATCTTAGCAGGTCCTCTGAAGGAATGACATGGGACTTTGTGGATTATCAGGATTAGACATCCGCATTGCATCATGTGTCATCTACATAAGCTTCTTGTGCATCTGGGCTGAAAATGATACAAATATCACTCAGCCTTTGACATAACATTTATCTGTCACATACTTGGTTTGTGGCATGAGCTGACCTTTTCCTGCTGCTGCTCCTACTGCAGTAATCAAACAATGTCTTCACCTTTTCCCGAGACATCCTTTTAGCACAGCTGCTAGAAATCTCTGGTACAAAGTAAATAAATAAGCCAGCCTGTAATTAAGACATTCCTCTGGTTGTTACTTATTCAACAACTTAATACTTATTGCCTTTCTTGAAGCATCTTCTGAAGTATTTTACAGGTATTTATGAGGGTAATTTGTGTGTGTCCTAACATTCCTGTGAGATAGCCTTGTAATTCCCCAACTAAAGATGTTGAAATTTATGTGCAGAAAGGTGAAATTATGTTCTCCAGGCTACATGATAAGTCAGTGACTGAGCAGGAGATAAAACCCAGCAGCCCCGGCTCCGCAGACGCAGCCCAGTTGTGTAACCACAACTGTTCAATTTGTCGCTCAATCGGTAACACAGAGAGACTGGTGGCTGTGCCAGCTTTGCGCCTTTTTTTCACCATAGCTTGAATGCAAATACGGCAACACACCAGCAATCTGTTCAAAGTGGGAGAGAGGGGTGTGGAGCTCTGCAGTGCACAGGCCACGGAGGTCTGCCCCAGTGGTCCACTTACACACGGGGCACTGAGCACTTGGCAGTGCTGTAGTAGAGGCCCAGGCCGTGATTCTTACAGGGTGGGGAATGGAGAAGGGACGGAAATTCACTGCTTTTCCATCGTGCTCCCACTTGCATCACCCACACCCAGTAATTAGCTCACCAGGTTCCACCTCCAGCCTGCAAGGTGCAAGGCTGGAGCTTGCACCCTCTCCTCACCTGGCTCTGAAGGGATCCTTGCACATTAAGTAGAGTATGAAGAGTCAGGATTTTCAGGGATTTGATCTCCGATCTGTTTACGTGGTCACAGTATATCCTTTAGAACGGAAAAAAAAATATCCTATTGGGAAGAAATTAGGTGACTGAAATGGAAATTTTTTCTTGTATTGTTTGTCTGTCTCTTGTTTTTATTTGATAGAAGAGAAATGGTGGGGTAAAGTGCACTTAAAGTGATTTTTTTCATTTCAGAATGTTATTTCAAAGGCTATTTAGTTTCACAATTCAGCAGTGCAGGATGTTTGCCTTTTAACTTATTTTTCAGCTGAAAGTATATAGTGTAAAAATATTACTAATTTGGAAACTTTTGATTTTTTTTATATTGCCATCGGACCATATGAAATAGCAACTAACACTAAACATAAACATGTCTGAGGAGAAAGAAAAGTTGTTTCTTTTGAATAGTTCCAGTAAATTGAAAGTTATTTCAGTGCTTGAGAGACAGCTTCACTGCTGAGCTAACATTATTGATCAACATGAGCTGTCTGTACCAAATAACTTTGCCAGCTATGAAAGTGACCACAGATGAAATCCACTTTTGTGTACAATCACCATGCTACTCAACACTACCAGTGTGTAGCTCTGAAAACAAATTATCAGTAGCCATCTTCGGTAAGAAACCCTGCAGTGTAATTGTTGTAGCAGTTGCAGCATGTGTGTGACAATAGTGATTGGGTAAGTCTTTCCCACTGATTCCAACTACGGTCCAGAATTTTTTTTAAAAAAAGGTATTTTTCCACATAAGGCTGCCTCCCACCATCTCCAGCCTGGATATTCACAGCTGACACCTTCAACAAACTACTCTGCTCGACCTACGTGGCAATGCCACCACTGGAAAGGGACAAGGAATTACGAAAAAGGGAAATGTGTGGCACTCCCTATGCTGTTCCATCCCAGGGAAGGGAGATCTGCTTCAGTGAGAAACCTAGTACTGGCCCTGTACAGGCCCTGCTTATCCTCTACCCTGAGAATAATACCTTGGAGTTGGGGAACTGCTAACTGCTCTTGGGCGTCTTCCTGTCCAGAACAATTTTTTAACAAAAATCTGTAGTTTACTCATTGCTTTACCAGGGGACAAGGATCAGCACAAGAAGCAGAGACTTTAAAGAACAAGTGTGTAATTTTACTGTAGTGCAGAACAACAAAGACTAGTGCAAAACAGCAAAACATCACAGAAGGATAACCTTAGCAATGCATCTGATCATTACCATAAAGAGTGCTTATAGCGACTAAGAAAGATACACCTCCTGTTACCCTGACATGTTGCCATCATCCAGACCCACACATCAGTTGGGGAGCCTCAGTCAGACCAAAAGGTTGGAGAACCACTCCTGATAATTGGGAAATCCTACAGTGCGTCCACCCATAGGTGAGGTCTTCATCTTCTCTGTGAGAGAGTCCTGCTTTCATATTGTTAAACAAGCTTACATAACCACTAGTGTAAAAAAATATCTGGCTTCCTTCTCTCCTCAGGTTTCACCCAAAGCCTGGCCATGGCTCAGAGAAAAATCAAGGGACCCAGTTTTGACTATCTACTGCCAAACTAGGCCAGACATCTACTTCCATGGCCTTGACCAGCCTCTAGATATGGAAAGACAAATATATTCACATTTCATTAATGAACAGGTACAAATGTTCGCTAATAAGTGTATACAAATGTATCTGACTAACAAACATATATGCTTACACAAGTGTCTTATACTACATATTTTATACATAGTTTTTGCTAATAAGCGGATACATGGCTAAATATTATATGTTGGCAGGTTCATCTAGAGGTCATCTTTGGCTCAGGGCCTGTTGTTCGAGACTCAGCACTTCACTCATGTAGGTTTTTTGAGTTTTGAACCATCATGACTTATATGAAAGCAATTGTGAACTGGATTGGATCCTCTTGATGGGAAATCCTGAGATGATGCTTTACCCATGGCATCTTGTTTGGTCCTCCTTGGAGCTGCCCCAGCTGGTTATTTGCTGTGACAATCTAATTATGACTGAGTTTGGCTGTGATCACCCGCTGCCTTCAGTTTCTTTTATCTCACTGAACTGGGCGAGCAGAAGTTAGATGTTTCAGAGCCTGCTTCCTTCACAAAACTGAAGGAATTCAGGAATATATTAGAAAGGCATTAGCTTCTCCTGTTCGTTCTTTTTTTTTTTTTTTTTTTTTCCAATGGAGCTCATCCAGATGGAGCACAAACAAGGGAAGGATAAATGCGAAGTGCTCTGCCACCCTCAAAGCACGCGCTGACATCAGCGTTTGTGAACTGGCACTTTAATCATCACATGGGGAATGTTTCTGTCTCTCCCTGCAGCCTCCCGTTGGATTTCTATGTGCACCAACATTAGCATTTGTGTCAATGAAGATTTATTTTCTTTGCTGGTTAAAAGAGTGGTAAATTCAGAATGCTTTCACAAGCTGTTAGATGGAGAGCCTTGGAGACCCGAAAGCCTGTAGGCTCAGTCTAGGTCTATCAAGGGCAGCAAAAGGGCAAGCTTCTTGCTGGATGTATTTCCACTTGCATTAACAACTAAGCTGAAAAGCAGTGGTCTAGTCTGTCAGCATACACATGGAAGCTGTCAGCTTCTCCAAGCCAAACTGCAAAAATACTCTGGGGGAAGAAAAAAGTATAGAGCACCAGACAGGAGGGACAGGTGGATCAGGGACCTCCAAAGGTCTTTTTGAAGCATACAAACTAAATTTTTCAGCATTAAGCATTGAATTTTAGCAAACTCATTTTCTGTTCATGTGTCAGGCCTCAAAGAAGCACCTTGCTCTCTTCCTCTCCCCCAGTCTTCCTCAGTGGACAACAGATAATTGGACTTTGACCCCTTCTCAGAAGAGCCAGGAGTGATGAATTCACTAAAGTGTACGAGAAACGTTTTAAGCTTGGCGAGGAAGAGCTCTGTGGAAGTGTTTTGCATTTGTTGTTATCTTTCTGCTGGGTTTGAGCATAGTTGACTCCTCTGCATCTACTACTGTCTAGTTGTATTTTCTGTATTTCCTCCATGTCCTTCACATGTGTAAAGCAGCAGTAGGATGCAGCCATCCTTTCTTGGCTGGTTGCCCTAGGTGGGCCCAGAGGTGAAATTCTCCTCCCTGCCCCCAACACAGTGTTGATCACAATGGAAAGACTATGGGGCAGTTCTCAGCAGAGCAATTTACTAAGGGTTTTGGTCATTATGCTGCGGGGAGATTACCTCACTCTATACATTCAGAGATATCCTGGGTAGGAGGGAAAAAGACAACAGATATTAACAACGCTAGGAGGATACTGTCAATATAGATGCAGCCAGCTGGCTCATCAGCTGCTTTCATTAGACTGCCTGCTTCTCAATAAAGTAGTTTCCTAATTATAGCCTTCACTTCACCCTTTGTCCTGTACAGTCCTCCATCTTCAGGTGCTGCTCTTCCCTTTATGCTTTGCTGGAGCCTTGTGCAGCACGGAGCTGAGCTGTCTCAGCGTTAAGGCCCCGCTCGCCCGTATAATTAAAGGAGGATTAAAGATGGCTTTTTGGCAGCTACGTTCTTATTTTGTAACACTTGCATGTTGTGGCTCTTGCTTCTTACAAGGCCTTTAGGTGACTGAAGGGTTGCAGACATTTAAAGCACACATACTCGTATATGTATGTACATATATATCCCAGTTAGTGATGTATTTTTCAGGTATCCAAAAACTTTTGTAGTGGAATGTAAGAAATGCAGACTAAGAAATATGAAGCAAGTAAAAATTGTCGTTAAAGATTTGGCTAGGATCCACTTTTAGTTCTTTCTCCTAGCTCCGTCTCTCACAGACAAAAAAAGCCCACATGAAAACTACAGCAATTCTTTCCTACCAACCACAAAGCCACCATACTTTACTCTCTTATCTTTAAAAACAGATACTCCGTCTTAATCACCTCTCTTTGAGAAAACCAAATTTTCCCCAGCTGAGCAGCCAGCAGCTATCAGCTCTACTCAGACCATCATGCAGCATGAGCTGTCTGCTGGAAAATTCTGAGAGTTTGGGGCGGTTTAATAATTAGTTTGATGCGGTTTTTTAGTTGTTATCAGGATTTTTTGGTTTGGTTTTGTTTTGTTTTGTTTTTGAATTTGGAGTGATTGGATCATGTTCCCTAAACTTTTAAGGTTGGAAACCTTTTTTTTTTTACTTTAAATAGGAAGAGCAATTTTAAAGCAGTTACAGAGTTGCAGAATCAAGGGCTTTAGAAAGCAGAACCAAATATTGTGAAATTCATGATGTTTGGGTTGGAAGGGACCTTTAATGGTCGTCTAGTCCAATCCCCTTGCAAAGAGCGGAAATATCTTCACCCAGACCAGCCTGCTCAGAGCCCTGTCCAATCCAATCTTCGATGTGTCTAGGGATGCAGTACCTACCACTTCTCTAGGCAACCTGCTGTAGTGTTTAATCACCCTCATTACGAAAGAGACATTTGAGGAGTTATGGTTTTCCCCTAGTATTCAAGCTGTTTTGATCAAAGGCTGTCAAAATGTGGGTTAATAGCACCCACAGCAGCTCTTGTGCTGACTTCTTGACCCTTCCACAGGATTTGTGGCACCCTGTGGGACCTAGACCATAGTTGGGGAGCTTCAGGTGGGTTTTTTTGGTTTTCCTGCAGTACTAAGTAATCTCAGAAACAGTTGATNTTTCCTGCAGTACTAAGATGACTGCATTGCAGCAAGCTGTTACTGTCTAAACAGTTATTTAAAATACTGTGTCCTGAAATACCCACTTCTTGGTCCAGGGAAACAGACATATACTATGGCTCTGTGATACCATATAATCAAGGGAACTGCCTGGCAGGTGACAAGCGTGGTGGCTTCTGGAGCCACGTGGATCTAAATAATCATCACTAGAAAGCAGTGGAGAAGTCACTGTCAGCATTTCTATCCTTACTGACTCCTGCTGGGTAGTTGATCCTCTAGGGTGATCTCATGCAATCATTCTAAGCTGACCATGACAACTTTATTGGCATCTCTATGCTGGCAACTTTTACTTCCAAGGGCAATAGCAGCTATTCAACTGGAGCTGCAGACTAGCTGATGGCTCACCCTGCAGAAGCTGGATTCAGACCTCTCCAAACCTGTTCCCAAAAATGAATGTCTGAAATCTTTGCATCAACCATACTGTCTGCTTCATTTGTTTTCCATGCCTTAGAAGAGAAATCTTTGTTCCCTTCTCCTCGCTTTGACTCTGTTTTTCTGGATAAAAGAACACAAGGGACCAAGCAGAAGTCACTTGTACTGTACATGCAGCTGTTTGTATACTCCTTGCACCTGTTTGCCCTCCCTATTTCTGGCAGTAAAAAATCCTAGGAATTATTCATCAAAGGTTGTTTTTCATCAGCTATCTCCTGACAGCAGCCAAGATGACTATCTGTCCATCCAGAGAGAGAAGAGAGCTGGGTATGGTGTTTTCCTTTATACTGGGGGCTTCTTGCTCTTTCTCAATCTGTGACCAGAGCTCTTTCTGAAGGTGTCCTCAGTTTCTTCCTTGATCTGGGCCTCTGCACGCAGGTTGCTGCTCAGGTTCTGCTCTGCGTCATTCCATGTGACACGGTGACCTACATACCTGTCCTTGCCAGTAATGGGTCATATCCGGGCTTATTTGACCCTCCCTATTCCAAGGGTGATAAAGAGAGATCTTTAATTATCTGGTGGTTTCCACCCACCGGTCCCAAAGTTAAATGTGCTGCTGTCCTCCATCCTTGGTTTTGTGTTTTTGAATAAGAACTAGGTAACCCAAAGGGTTTCCATCCAGGCACCTCTGTGGAATCTTGACTCTTAATCCATCCATAATCTTAACTAATTGGATTTGTTTGTAGAAGAAAGCTGCCTGTGGTTTGACTTTCTGCAGAACAGTTTACAAAAAAAGGGGTTAAGGAGGGGATAAAAACAAATTACATTAAGGAAGAAAAAGCAAACTGCATCACAGCTTACCCTATAGTATGATAGGTATAGACATTACTTAAACTGGCAGTGGAGCTTTTGCATGCATAAGAAAATCAGTGGCCTACATGCTGCTTAATATTTATCTGCTCTTGTAGGCTAGTTATGCAGGGAATAAGCAACATTCCTGCAATGAGTCACACTAACTTATGTCTTATTTCTGCTTCTAGTACCATTGCTCTAGTAAAACTCAGAATGTAAAATGATTCTTCTCCAGAGAATAGCTTGTAAGTGCTATCTTATCTTTTCAGGCAGCACTAATGAATTGATAAATTCAAATAAAAACATCTGAAACCCAAACTCAAGAGGTTAAATAACTCACATTAGACTTGAGGCAAAATCAGGATAACAATAGATGTATCCACTGATTACTGAGGTACTGTGCCTATCACACTGTTAGTATACTAGTACTGTCTGCTGCTATCCTATGTCCTAGGCTATGGGACATTTGCTACAGCTGCATAAATTAGGTTCAGATGACCAAAAAGCAAGTGTTTGCCCAAGAAACTGCACTCCTGCTAACACTCCAACACTGCCTAAAATGCCACCACATCAAGAATGAAAAATGCTTCTTACAGCTCATTTAGCAAGGCCTGTAGTTCACATATGTTTTCTGTTTGGTGCCTCAGACTTTCTCCGGGCTGGAGGCAAGCAGCAGGCACCCAGCTGTGCCCAGTTATGGTCAGAAACAGGGAGGGGGGGAAGTTGGAGTTTAAAAACAGAGTAAGAGGTTAGCTGTTTGTCTTGGCTTAGAAGTGGGGCTGTGTTTCTGTGCTCTGGTTTGTTTGTTGGTTTTTTTTAGTTGGATTTTTTTTTACCACCAATAAGGGTGGTTGTGAGACTGGTTCTAGTCTATACTGTTTCTGTGCTGGTGTTGTGCCACTGAATCTTGATTTTTGTGAAGGTGAGGGTACTGTGAGTCCTGCTCCCTGTAACACAAAGGGTCAGTCTGAGCTTGCTTCCTGCTATCTCTGTTCCTCACTTTGAAGGATACCAGCGGCAGACGCTGAGCCTCAGTGCAAGCTAAGCCCTACTGAGCATCAGAGATGGATTTGAAACCTTGAGATTTAGGTGAAGGCTATAATATTTATCATTTTTCTGAGCTGTTCTTAGG
>VYZS01076655.1:6443-19316 GCA_013400695.1 Neodrepanis coruscans | reverse complement strand
AAAAAAAGAAAGAGGAATGTAGAAGACATCAAGAGATTTCTCTTCTATACATTTCTCTAGTTGCTTTACAAATCTACAAGCAGTGTCCTGTCAGAAATTGTTCGAGATGTGAAATAAATATTCCTTTTTATTTGTTGGGAAGCCTCCATTTTCTGCTTTCATTTCATTCTTCCTAGCCCATACTGCTAGAGAAGGCAGAGAATTGCCCTAAGACTAATCCCTAAGACTGCTCTTTTCTAGCAATAGCACTGATTCATGAGAGTTAGAAAGTGGGAATGGTAAAAATTTCAGTTACTTATTAGGAGGCAGACCAAAACTCACTGAAGTAGTTTCAGTAGTATGCCTATTTTTTGTGGTGATACCTCACGTAATCCAAGATTTACCTTTTCATGTCTGTATTATATCAGTAGCTGTAAATATATGGAAAAATAATTCTGAACACCACTTCTTGAGAAATCAGGGAAATTAAATGAGAAATAGAGATGGCTTCAGCTAGTGGCCTCTGTCCATGATAAGACACATCTACTTCACAGAGAAGTGAATAATGAACTATCCTGTTTCCTAGGAAATTTTTCATTGAAGCCTTTGTGATGTACGTATATGCAGAACTCACTCTTCTGAGGTGTTTCCAGCAGAATAATGCATTAATTTGGAACAGGAAATTACTTCTATTCATTGCCATGTTTACTGTACAAAAGTGTCTTAAACTACAAAGAAAGGCCATTCAATATGATATTAAAAAAATTAAAAATGTAATGTCAAAATTCAGATTTAGGTTTCAATTGCTCTGAATATCTAGTATAGGACTAACATTTTAAAAAAAAATGCCAGACTAATGTAGATTTTGATAATTCATAAAAGTGACTCTGTTCTGGCAGGTCTGAATAAGATCTGACTTTCACAGACTCCATAAAATTTTGGCAGTTTTTTGGCATTTTATGACAAGACTAAATTAAGTAATATATCCTAGAATTACATTTCCCTTCTACACCACACCTTCTTCTCTTATATTGTTTCTAGGGAAAAAGGCCTTAGTTTACAACATAAATTCTTGTTTGAAAGCTTAGATGCAAAACCTTAAATTTGTATTCTTAAAATGCTTCCTTTTCCTACCATTTATTATGGTATTTAGAAACACAAAGGAAATAAAAAGAAAACAAAACAAAACTGTGAATGAATGAAACTTGGCTGCCAGAATTTCTCTGCTGTATGGGTTCTCTCATGCCTTATTAGTTTTTTATCCAGGCTATTAATTGGACCTGTCTTATTCTATCTAGCTGCTTTTTTCCACAATGTCGATGTTAGGTCTTGAGTATCCAAACACCTAAACCCCTCTCCCAATAGGATTCAATCTGATTACTTGATTCTAAACAGACTTGTACAAAAATGCATCAGGCAGACTAAGAGTTTTGTTTTTATTAGGGAAATTAACAGAAATGGACTAAGCAGGCAGCAATAAGAGCTCTTTTGAACTATAAGTGTTTGAATTTATTAAGCAATCCATTAAGTAAGTTTCTCACTGCATTACTATCTAGTCCTTCTTCAAAGCTTAAAATGTCTGAATCTATAGATCTTCCATTACTTCCCTTGATATACTGATCCCTGACATAATATATCTCACTGATAGGAATTTATTCCAGCTTAATTTCATAAAATTATTCATAGTTATATTCCCCTGTGACACCATAAATAATTTTTCTTCATCCTTGGGGTGAAATGTTAGCTCCTCAGAAACGATAAGAATTTTGTTGTTGTGAGGCCAGAATTTCACCCTTGGTTTTTCATGCTTGAGATATTTTAGAATGTTATAATAAGTTATCATTTATGTAGGCCATAAATATATATCTGTTTTAATCAATCACTGGAGAGAGCTTACAAGAGATATGAAGATTGAAATATGAAGTCAGAGCACCTCATTGGAAAGGCAAAAGTATTCATCTAATAAACTGTCATACATGATTAAACAGGTTAGAAAGGAAAGACCACCTGGCAGACAGAGAGTAAGAAAATGCTGAATATTGATTGAAAAATACACATATCACAGAAGACTTATCTCTTAAAGCATGAAATCTTTCCTTTTGTTTGAAATATCTTTGTTCTTCTATATAAAGCTTTTAGAATGAGGGAGATGTGGGGAGGAGGGGGAGGGAGAAGAAAATATTGGTGGAGGGGAAGGCATTAAGAAGCAGAACAGAAGGACAAAAGATTTCCAGGGAAGAGTAGAGAAAGAATGGGAAGTAATGGGAAGGAAAATGAAATGAAATGAAAGAGAAGGGATATAATTTTCTTGAATTTCTTTCCATATCTTTCCCCAAGTGTCAGGACTCATGAGTATTATTCTACCATCTTTTCCTTCTGTCTTTTCCTTGCCCTTATATTCAGAAACAGTAATTTTGGCTACAGCATTAAAAAAAAAAAAACTGCAGTACAATGAAGTAGAAAATGTAATTTAGAAAACAAATAAAAATCTGGCTGTTTTAACTCCTTGTATATGCTTTTGTCATTTTTATTTTTCAGATTCCCCTTCTGACATTTCTGCTATTGTTGACTTTTGTCTCAGAGTTGAGTTAATTTGATTAGCCTTCTGCTGTTGCACAGTTAAGTAGGATCTAGGTAGACCAAGATAAAGTGAAAAATTAAAGTCATGGTGATTATGTAGCACCATAACATTCACTCTTTCAAAGAACTTTCAATTTATTGATGAGAATGTGATTAAAACTGCCAAGGGAGTCTTAGAAAGATCAAAATGCTTCTGCGCTGAGGTCCCTATATTTATGGACTGAGTGATTCATAAATTTTTTTCATACTTTATATTGTTTCCTTTCTCATTTCCTGACAGACAGCACAGATGAATATTGTAATCTCAGCTGACAATGGAACACTTTCCTACAGGATAATGATGATATGAGACCAAAGAAAGCAGGACGTTTCAGCAGAATGATGAGGTGGCTTTACCTTTAAAAGAGGTGGAATTAAACTGCAATATAAAAGATTCATGACATTATTTTCAGTTTTCATTTTTGCAGCAGAAACCTACACAGGATATTTATATAACACAATGTTCTGATCACTTCATTCTGTGTGAGTATTTCCAAATACTTCTAGGGGACTCCTGTAAACCAGATGTGTCTTCTACTGAGTAAAAGCGGTCTGGAAAACTAAGCCCAAAGAGTGGTGCTGAAATGAGTTACATCCATTTGGCAACTGGTCACAGATGGCATTCTCTGGAATACTGGGTTCTCATTAATATCTTATCAATGGTTTGGACAAGGAGATTGAGGTTACCCTCAATCAGTTTGCAGAAGACATCAAGTTGAGTGGGAGTAGCTGGAGGGTAGGAAGGTTCTGCAGAAGAATCTGGACAGGTTAGATTGAAGGGCTGAGGCCAGTGACATCCTGGCCTGTATCAGAAATAATGTGGCCAACAGGACTAAGGAAGTGATCAGCCTCTGTACTTGGCACTGGTGAGGCCACTCCTCAAATCCTGTGTTTGGTCCCTCTGGATGGCATTCCAGCCTGAGGTATGTTAACATCCCCCCTCTGCTTGATGTCATCTACAAATTTTCTGAGGGTGTACTTGATCCTTTTGTCTAAGTCATTAATGAAGATATTAAATAACCCTGGTCTCAGTACAGACTCCCGAGGAACACCACTTGTCCTGAAGTCCATTAGAACTCTGCACCTTTGACGACTGGCTTCTGGATGTGACTGCAATGAATTCCTAATCCATTTAGCAATCCACCCGTCGAATCCATCTGTCTCCAATTTAGAAAGAAAGATGCTATTGTTAGGTACTGTGTCAATGTCTCTAGAGAAGTCCAGATGAATAACATCTGCAGCTTTCCCTTGTTACTCGATCATAGAAGGTCACTAGGTTGGTCAAGCAGGACCTGTCCTTGGTGAAGCCATGGTGGCTGACCCGAATCACCTCCCCATCGTGTGGCTGCCTTAGCATAGATTTTTGGGAGGATGTGTTCCATGATCTTCCCAGAACAGAAGCAAGACTGACAGGTCTATAATTCCTGAGGTCCTCCTTTTTACCCTTCTTAAAGATGAGTACATTTTCCTTTTGTCAAGTCACCTGGGACTTCACTTGACTGTCATGAGAATTCAAGTATCATGGAGAGTGGCTTGGCAACTACCCCAGCTAATTCCCTCTGGACTCTGGGATGCATCTCATCATGTCTCCTAGACTTATGTGTGTACATTCTTCAGGTGGTCATGAATCTGATCTTTACTTGCAGTGGGAAGCATTTTGTTCCCCCAGTCCCAAAACTGCTGTCCATCCACTCACAAGGGGTGGAAAGATAAGACAGTTCTGCACTTTGCTGAGAGAGCTAACCCTAAGCCTAATAGGGATTCAAATATGAGACTTCCTCAGCCTGACTACCCTAATGATTTTTGTGTCCTTTGAACACAAATTCAGGAATAAGGCTGGATTTCTTGTCTAGTTAAACACTTCCACACACTTTCTTTAAAACACAAGTAGAAGAAATCGCATCAGTGCTGTTGGCCTCCTGCACATAAAGTCTATATCACAATGTACGTGAAAGAATACCACTCATTTCTTCTGAGGAAAATCCAGTCAACACCAAAAATAGTCAGTGATGCACTCCTTTCACTGTCTATCTGCAGGCTGTTCAAGACTGGGCTGATGCTCCATTCTTGTCAAAATTAAGCAAGAGAGGAGTGAATTGCATGGTGAGTGGGTCATTTGAGAAGCAAGACTATTGAGTTAATTTATTCTTCCAAGCAATGATTTTGAATTTTAACCAATTATAAGAATTTCAGGGTAGGCACGTTTTCTGTGGATTTAGTTTATATATACAGTTATAGTACTCAACACTTTAGGTTAGCCAATCTTTTACATGTATACTAAAAAAAAAGTAAAAAAAATCTAATTTTAAGTTCATTGACATTTCAGTTTCTATGTACTCCAGAACTTTGTATGGGTTTTTGCTGTTCCAATATTTCATGTCCAACCCACTGTTCATGTTGCAAATTTCATTATCCCTCTAGACATGAAAATTTAATCTCAGATATGCCAACAGAAAATCAAATTTCCAACATTTTTACTATATAAAATTCATTTGGAAAGCTAGGTATGCAAGTTTTAATGTCTATTATTGGGGAAAAAGTTTTACTGTTGTTTTTATTTATCAGTTTCCATCAGAGATTTTGCCAGAACTTTTTCTCAACTTGGTTTTTAGGTTGCATCCAAACATATTGCATTTTTCCCCCCTTCTTCATAAAAGGCAGTATCAATAGATGATGCTACTGAACAGAATGAACCCAAAAATATTTGTAGGACCAAAGTGTTACATAAAATCTCAATTCTATGTAAAGCAAGTCAAATTTGTTTTGAACAAAATCTTTAGACAGGAATTTTTAATGCAATGAAAACAATTTTAAATTGAGCCCTTTATGCCAGAGTTTCTTTATTCTGTTGAAATACATATTATTGTTTTCATCTATCTCACATCAATACAGATAAGAATGATTTTTGCCTATAGGATCTCACCTCTGTATCAGTGATCAAAATATAAACAAATGTCAATAAACAGCAATGTACATATCTTGGTAAAATTAGGTCAACAAATACCTGTTGTACTACTCTCTGATAGGCAAAAAAAGCCTCAAAGCACTTGTTTAAAAGTTAACAAAGTCAATAAACACAATGATGTTAGTGAGTAGGGAAAATTGCAGTAAACTAAATTTTCATGAGATTTGGAGCCACGTATCTTCACCACTCTCTCCCTGGCAATAAAAGGACTATTTCAGATATAGCTTGTCTCAATCAGTCACACAGTTTTATATTTCTTAGTATTTTGCCAGGTTTGCCCACCAATTCCCTGAATTTACTCCTTCATTTGGTAGATTTTTCAATGGATGGTGGCACCAGAGATCATTCAGATCTGTATCTGTTGGTAACAAGGTACAGTGCAATAGGCTTTCTTATACAAAGATGAAACTGAGTGTAAATACAGAGAGTAAGGTTTCTTGGCCAATACATGATGCAAGTTGGAAGCATGTGAAAAACGTGTCACCTTTAGGTACAATTGAGAGTAGGAGAGGGTTGCAGAAAGTGGCTTAAGTGATCGCATGCAGCATTGTGTTCTTTGGATCTGGAAAGAATCTGTGGCTTTCTATGGTATTAGACAGATATGACCTGCACTTGTGTCTCTGCAGCTGAGAGCACTTTTTGTCATAGCCAGGGGAAAAAATTGTTATTGAGGATAAATACAGAAGTGTCTAATCTTTCAGACACATGCATTAATCACTCTTCCTAAACCTTGCCTCTGATGTGTGCAGGTCTGCCAAGTGCTTGCATGACAGCAACAATAGATGTCCTTATTCTCACATCCTACTTACCCTGTCATGCATACAGCAGAGATTTCTGCCACTGCACCTCATAGCCATGAAAGACTGCAACAGCCACAGTGTCTCTTCCTGTCTCTCCCTCTTCTGCCTTTTGGTCACAAAGATGTCAAATGTAGGTGCACAGGTAAGGAGTCAGTGCTAGCAGAATCTTCCTTTGCCCTAGTACCTTTAGAGACAGCTCTGCTCAGTGCAGAGTTTTCACCAATCATTCCAGGTCTCAGCCCCTCACTCCTACCATAACCTCATGCACCTCTCCTCCTGCCAGCTGTCACTGCCCACATGCCTGTCCATAAGGCATGTTTCCACAACTACCAGAGCCCAAGGCATACTTACTGTTCCTTTGATTTGTAAAACAGTTCCCATAAACACTAAGAAAACCTTCTGCTGTATAGGATTGTGTTGCAAGATGTAGGCACAAGCTGAAATTCACAGTTGTTTTTGTTGTAAAGATACAAGTCATGAAAGAACTGAGGCAAAGCCATAACAAACATGGGAGTTGTATGCATCTATACTAGAGATGTGATGTTATTTTCCATGTATTATGTATCTTTACACATCAGAGTCTTCTATTTTTATCAGTCACTTGAGATAGGCTATAAAGTGAAAAAGTTTTTACTCTACTGTGTCCCTTAGATCCCTCAAATATTGTTCAAATTCTGTATCTATTTTTCATCATCTGAGGCACAACTGAGATCTGCTATGAGACCATAACTCTCTTACAACTATAAGGGAGGGAATGCCTTATGTAAATATTAATTCTTACTAGCTCAAAAGGAGAGTTAGGAGGCAGGAATCAGTGCTATATAAAACAGGCTACAGAGACCTGGCTGTGTAAAGTCAAAAAAAAAAACAAAAACAAAACAGTTCCAGAAAACAGAAAAGCAGAAATCCCTAAATGATGCATAGTGAAAGGAGGAAGCCAATAGGAAGGAGAATCATAGAGAAGGACTCAGAGGTATGAGCCTGAAGTAAGTTGTGAAAGTTGATACCACAGCACTTGCCCTTTATTCAAAGCCCTGTAGATTTAGCTCCCTGCTAGGACACAGTATTTTTCCATGCAACTCATTTGTTTTAAGACTTCATACTCACCCCAGTGCGAGATGCAATGAGTGGAACTATTGTATAGGATTACTGTGCCCAGTTCTTAATTTTCAATTTACTGGCTGTTCTTCTGAGAGGTGTAAAGAAGAACCTCTGTATTAGGTCCTGCAAAACCCTCTGGTTGATATTATATAAATGCAAAAATATTATATAATTTTAAAGTATGCTATGACTGGAACCCAGAGGAATTAATACATTTTGGGGTTTTATTTTCAGTGGAAAAGAAACTGAAGCTGAAAATAAAATATCATTCCTGGATAGTCAGCCTACTGTATACAGAGGACAGGGAAACTAAATGAACGCCATTCACAGAAGGTTAAAGTTGGCCACAGAAGCAGCTGACATTGGAACATTACTAGAGAGACCATGTTGTTGTGAGTTTATTGACTGCTTCATGAAGAGCAGAAATAAACAGAGCACTAGGTTTTAATTTTAGAGTATATTTGTACCCTACTGCACTAAAGACTCCAATGACGTCTGTCTCAAGTAACTGGCACTGTGTCTATTTTTTTAAACAAAAACTTATAAAAGCTGATTCAGCACTGAAAATGTATACCATACAGCATGCATGCTGCCTTCATTTAAGCTGTCAATAAACACTACTTTCAAGGACTGATATAACCTTATTTTTACCTATTTTCACTGCATGTCTATAATTCACTGCTTTGGAAGTAAGAGATCTCCCATGACTTTAGTCTAAAGATAAACTTGCTGCATTCTCCAGCTTCCTCATCACTGTACCTCTGCAAATATATAGCACAGCTCTGATGAGAACTTAGTGCATTGTTATAGCATTTTGAAAAATATAGCAGAGAGTCGAGGACACACAGCCTGTGCCAGACAGACACCTGTAGTCAAGTAAATGTCAACTACTTGTTTTTCCTGAAAGTGCTACCCTTCCTTGGTTACTATAAGGAGTCAGGGCTAGATCTTCATAAGGAAGGATCTTGCAGCATTCAACAGTCAAATTGAAGAAAATCTCCTTTGTAAGTATTTACACAATTCAAACTTATTTAAACCTTCAATTTGAAAAGTACTTCTTAAGTCTCTTGTAGTTTCTCATGTTATTTCATTCCAAACTTGCTGGGTTTGGCTGCTAGGCACCTGAATAACTGTAAGCTATGTGCCTAGAACTAGATACATACAACAGATTCTGTCTCATGCTAATTCTTTATGGATTTGTTTTCTTCTACAGACTAGGTCACAACACATGAATGTTTCCTGATGCGGTCTTCAATCTGCCTTGGAAAAACAACCTAGAATACAGTTCATTCAAGTAGTGCTTGGATGTCTGGCAAATATATGCCTTAGCAGTATGCTTCAGGAGGGACAACATCTGATTATCTCTCCCATTCATTCACCTTTTCTGTCCTTTATCACAAAACATAGTCCCAGAGGGCAAATCTTCATGCCTTAAATAAGATATATGTCTGCCTATGACCACAACAATTGTCCTTGTCTTGACCCACAGAATGCAACTGCATCATCTATGATCCATTTCTTTGCTTAAGAAGAGATGAATCTCCCTTTTAAGTAAAACTTCTGAGTAGTAGCTTTAGGCTACTTGCTTTAATTGGTTTTTGTAACTCAAAGGACAGCTAAGAGTACTTATAAGTAGTTTATAAACATAAATAAGCAATATATTGTTAGCGGGAGACAATACCAATTATATTAAAGAATTTAAGCAAGATTTCTTTTCCATAACGAATTCTTAGTGTTATAAACTCCAAAGTAAAATAAATAATTGCTGAACAGAGGAGTGACCTAAAGCCAAAGTGGCATGTTTTAAAATGTGGGAACCACATGAAATTTTGAGAGAACCTAAGGTTCACTTTTTTAATTTTGATCTCGAGGAGAGAGCATTTACACAAACAGGAATGTAAACAGCTCGATATATGCAAAAGGCTCAAGTATTATTATTGTATACAATGCCTATTTTTCCATAGACTGTCTGAAAATACAAACTTACTATTCCACAGTTGCCACTTTTACCAAAAAAATCTTGTACGTGTTGTACCAAATATTCTAGCAGGAAAATAGCATTTTAGTCTCAAATTAGCACAATTAAAGTTTGTCATGGTTTTACCACTAAATGCGTGGTACCGACAAGAGATGTCCGAGAGAAGCCACACACACCCCAAAAGAAAACACACAAGTAACACAATTTATTTCACACACACAGAAAACCGACAATAATACGCAAAGACAGACAAATTAAGCTCTCCCAGACCCCGCGTTGGGATGGGAAAGCTCTGGGATAGCGCTGGTTTTTCTGTTGGGGCTCCGGAAGAGACGCCGGGATAATTAGAGAAGGTCCGCGACTGACCTGAGGACCTACAGCAGCACGAGCCTCTGCTTGGCTTTCTGAAGAAAAACACTCAGACAGTTAGAAACCGCGCGCCACCATCCCCCTCCCTTCCTGATCCCGGGAAGGAATTTCTGTGCTGATGGAAAGATGTGGCCTTTAAAACCGGGCTATGGCCACAGAAAATCACTAATCTGCCAGCCCAGGGAAATACCACAAGAAAAATGTGACTCCCTCCCCCGAGACGCAGTCCATCCCTGGAAAAATCACGAGAAAACGTGATCCCAAAAGAAGCAGTCCACCCCCGGAAAAATCACGAGAAAACACGACCCCGAAAGAGTCCACCCCCAGGGAATACCACACCGGGCTGCCGCCGCTGAATCACTGTCCCGTCCACACGTGGGGTTAGTTTTGGCGTGAAGACGAGGAGCGATGTTACCGCGGCCACGTCCAGAGCCGAAAGAGGAAGATGGTGCCTGCTCTCCCCTTTTTATAGGGGACCCCTCTTTGCGCATGCGCAGATGGCCCCCAGGGGGCTGGCCCTCCTCTGATTGGATGATAAGCACTCAGGTCCCACCCCCAGTAAGAGCCCGCATGCACATGGAAGTGCCGGGATGGGCCAGAAGTGCGCCAGCCCCCTGCAGCCCTACATGGCGTCCCGGGGAGTTCTGGTATTTCCTCCGGGCCACCCTGACCCATGTCGACCCAGCTGCATGCGCTGGCACGTCTGTGTGGCAGTCGCAGCGCCCCCGCCGCCATGGCCGGCGCCATGCGCCGGCACGTCCGCCGTGGCCACGCAGCAGTCACGGCACCCCTGCCGCCGCTGCTGCTGTGCTGCCGCCACGTGGCCGCTGCGGCTGCCACCGCCACATGGCCGCCGCCAGTGCGTGGCCACCATGCACCAGCGGTCGCGGCCAGCCACGACGAGCTCCAAGGACAGCCATGCCACCCCGCGTGGATACGGTGGGAGGAGGGAGCCACCGAACCCACGCTGCAGGTGGGGAAAGCAGCCATGCTGGGGTCCAGACCCGTCCCCACCCGTCATGGCCCAGGGAGACAGGGCGGCCCCGCCTACCCCCCCGTCGGGACCCCGGGAACGGGCGGCCCCATCCCCGCTCACCCCGGGAAAAAAGACCAGTTTTAGTTTCACCCCACGACAAAGTTGTCAGTATGACAACTTTCCTCTCCACAATTCTTTCAGAGATTTGCCAATAAAAGTATATTGTCAGACTAAACAAAGAGAATAAATTTTATTAGCTAGAATACAGTCTAAATGTGCTGGAAAATATTTTTAAAAAAGGATGAAGTAAATAATTTCTTTACATATAAGGTATTCTAACAAGGCCCAGGCAGGATAGTGTCTGTGTTTAGAAATATTAAATCATCCTTAAACATCAATTTTTTCAAATGAATTATTTACTGTCTCACATACCAAACATATTTTTCCATTCATCTAGTGTTCATTATTTAATTGCAATTTCCTTTACTTATTAATTATTCAACTATACTTCATATTTATTTGATGAAAATTTCCCCACCAGAGACTGATCATTCAATCAGTATTTCTATTTTAGATAATCCAAATTAATTCTGTGTTGGTTAATTGTATTATTCTGGTATGTCACATGCTACTTTTCTTGTATGAATGAATAAATTTACTGATTATAATCTGAACAAAAGCTTAAAGAGGTCAGCAGAGTTTGAGTTTCCCAGGAACAGGCATTCATTTAATGAGCAGTTAAAGATAAAAACTGCATCCTGAGGATGCTGACAGCATTATCTTAATGATCCACATGGGAAGAGGCAGGTCTATTTCATTCTGGCACCTTGAAGGAAAAGAAACACTTACACACCAGGTTGCATTTCAGTGTCTATGGACCTTGAAACAGATGGGCTAAAGAACGATATTTTATTGAACAGGGTCAAATTTCTCACTGAGGAAAGCAAATACTGACAGGTTATATAATGCTGGTTTGAAATATAATATCACAAAGTCAAGGTTATACAACAATTAATTTCCTAATTTCATGTCTTCTGATTGTTCAAATTAGAGGCTTAACTTCTGAATTCCATATGATAGTTTTTATATAACCTGATTACAGCTATATGGTTAAAAAAATTTCTTCTATCTGTACCTGAGGAGTTTTTATTTTACCTAAGTTATCTCTTTTTCTGAAAGCTAAACAGGTTGTTCAGAACTTTAGCAGAGTAACCAAAATGGCCATGTGGTAGCTACTGTTTTCTGTACCTGTTATAACCCTTTTAGGAATCTATAAACTGCAGGACTGGAAAAAGTTTCAAAAGTGACTGCATTCTCAACCTCATAATTTCCTAATCAGTTTTAGAATATTAGTAATATTGGCAGGTGATCTTTCTTCAATATTTATCACAGAAATAACACCCTTGAATTTTTTTTCTCTTTCACTTCTAATAAAGGAATTGCAGACTTCTGAACTTTTCTCTTTGCATAGTGCTTTATGCTTACGGATGAAGTCCTTTTTACATCTGAAACAATTTAATCCTTAGCACATTCTCAACTTCCTCCACATACACAGTGTAACAACTTGTATTAACAAAGGATCTGAAAAATTCTGCTGTTAACCTGTATTGTTGTCTTGCCCCAGATCTACTGCTCAGTCTCTCCAGGAATGAGAACAAACTTGGAAGAAGAGATACTGCCAGAGTATACTGGGCTGTTTGTTTTTTTCTTTATCTATTTGTCAAGGGAGAAAGAAGGGTTATTCGGACGGATAACAAATTTTTGTTTTGGTTTGGTTTTTTTTGTTTTTTGCAATTCTTCCAGCATTCTCCTTCTCAAATGGTCTATGAACAACTTCTGGTACACAATATGTCAAAAGGTCATTTGGGAAATGACAAGAAATCACACATTTTCACCCAGGAGGGAAGCAAGTCAACAAACACAATGATGTAAAGAAATAAATACATGCCAAAAATGTAATTTAACTTTGCCTGGAAAAAAGAAAAAGTGGCAACTCTGCAAAATATGTGGATGTTTCTGGAAAGGTTAGACTATTACTCAAAAAAAAAAAAAAAAAAAAAAAAAAAACCCTTTTTTGAGATACACT
>VYZS01076653.1:0-33642 GCA_013400695.1 Neodrepanis coruscans | reverse complement strand
TTGGGTTTTCTTGGGGTTTTTTTCCCCCCCTTGAAAATCACCTTCAGGCATTTGTTTCTACTTACCTGAGCACTTCCCAAAGACTAGGCTTAATCTCACTGCTGTCTCTAGTACCCTTCGATCACCAATATGGGATAACTCAGATCTCCTAGAGCCTAACCCAGTGCTTTCACCAAGAATTGTTAAACCTGCCTATTTAATTCATCAGAGATTATTTGGTTTCAGCATGTGCTCTTTTCCCTTTTGTTAAGGCCTTATGACTTCCACTTTTCCCTTGCAACTTCAAGTCTCCATGTCCCCATGGTTGTTTGCTATTCCTTTTCCTTCTTTTGAGTCTCTCTGCCATGAAGTCTCACACAAAGTGATATATTTGGATGTATGATGGAGGGGACATTAATTCTGTTCTCAGAGGTCCCTTTAGAAAAACATTGTCTTTAAACACCCACAAGACAAAAGGGTTTCATTTTTAAGCTGATAAACAAATAATTTGTCCACAGTTGAAATACTTAATTGTGATAACAGTGCTGTGCCCTGTGGGAATTAATTCAACTCTCACTTTCCTGCACAGATACCTCCTCCATCCAGCATTGTCTCATGTTGCATCCTGGACCAAGAGCTCACAACTCCACTTTTGCAGGAGGAAATGCTGCAGTTTTGGAAAATATGGATGAAATTTTAAGTGGCACAGCAGGAGTAGAACTCAAGGACTTCTGCTCGTTCACTTACCCAGCACACTTTGGATCTCTCTGTCCAAAACTTTGGATTATGTCAATGCGATAAGTGGTATAAAATTGCCATTTTGTCTGGGAGGATGTTAGATCCGTTTGCTCTTGTAGTGTCCTGATGTGTGTGTGGCAGCAGCTCCTCTAATCTTCACCGTATCACTGTAGTGGCAAAAGTAACATAGAAATATCATGTAATTGTTTCTAAAAAAATTGTGTGGGTTTTTTTTTTTTAAAGGCCTCCCAGTTCTCCTATACTAGTTGCAGTCCAGGAAACTTTGTGTTTATTAAGCACTGTGTAAGTTCGCAGCTCTCTGTAAATGTAAAATCAATAGCAGTGATAACAGCAGTAAAGTGCTCAGTTCAACCCTGGTAATAACCAAAGAGTGCTAATTTCTTGATAAGGTCACTGGCTTCACATGGGCACCTCCTCTGCATGTGAAAACACAGGGTGCACTTGTTCACTGACAAGAAAAGAAACACTGAAAACATGTAATTTCCAGCAGGTGACAATGGAGGGAAATGACCTGAAGGACTCAAAATCTATTGTGGAGGCTTTAGCCCCTCCACTGAGTACTGCAAACACACATTTGCTGCTAGGAAATCAAAGTCTTAGCAATTTCCTTGTTAATGGAATAGTTTTTAATCTCACAAACAGACGAGAAAGGGGACACTCCAGTAACCTGATGGAGTGAGCAAAATTGCATTTCTGGAGTATGAACGGAGCGACAGGTCAGCTGGTGTGGCTGTCCCCTCTGAACTGTGGTCTTTGTGATGCCA
Organism: Neodrepanis coruscans; assembly: GCA_013400695.1. Taxonomy (NCBI): domain Eukaryota; kingdom Metazoa; phylum Chordata; class Aves; order Passeriformes; family Philepittidae; genus Neodrepanis; species Neodrepanis coruscans. The sequence continues at coordinate 32,140 of VYZS01076653.1, read as the reverse complement.
CCACTCATAGCCTGGGCAGTTTCTGGGGTTCACAGCAGGGGTCAGAGAGTGTGTGTAGGGACCACACTTCCACCTGTCCCCAGATGTCCTGCAGCTGTAATGGCAGATCTGCTTGTTCAGGCTATCCTACTTCTGTCCAAACAGGCAGCTGGAAGGGCTTTGGGCTTTTTACAGCTGGAGGTTTACCACCAGTGGCAATAACTAAGTCTCTACCATTTAAAAACAGCTTGTATACCCTTAATGGCTGATTGTCCCCTCTACCCTCCACTGTGGTGATTCCCTTAAAAGCGGAACTGCTGCAGACAGCTCCGGTTGACTCCATGGAGTCTGCTCCTCTTCCACCACGTCCCCTTTAAACCCTTGTTTAGGATTCCCAGATGGTTTACTGCCATCCAACTGGCCTCTGTCATGACCTCCCCAGGGAGTTCTCTGGTACACCTGAGACCTCAGGATTAATCCCTTCCCTCCTCCTTAACCACCTTTGTCACTGAGCCTGGCCTCATCTTGCTCTGTGGTGGGTCCACAGTTACCTTTGGGCTTTTTCTTTGCCACGCTGCTGTGATAAATCCAATCTGTTTGCACATCCGTTCCCTTCTGTTTATTTCTCCGATCTTTGCCTGCTAACATATCCTTAGGTTCGGTGACCTTTTGCACAGGAAGAATCCTCTTTAAGCCCCTGTCACAAAGGTGGCAATTCCTGCTATTTAATAATAATCATACAGTAATAATCACCAGAGGGTTGGCAGGGCCTTCAGGAAGTCTGCAAAGCCATCCCCCCCTCTCTAAGGCGGAGTCACCCAGGAGCAGTGCCTGACGCGGATGTGAAATGCTTCTAGCAATCGGGATACCGCAGCCTCCCCAGCAGCCCCCTGCGGCCCAGGAGACCTTCCTGGGAAAAAAGCACTTTCTTGAGCACGGCCCACATCCTTCCTCCTACAGATCGGGATGATTATTACTTGTCCTTTTGGTGGACCAGGAGAAGAAATTATTGCCATCTGCTTTATATATATATATGTATCTCTTTTATATAATAACAAAACAACTTTTAGAGTAACAGAGAAAGAGGCGTTTGCTCACTTGCAAAGTCAGGAAATTCCCTGCCAATGGACATTCTTTGTTGGGGATCTTTTGCCAGCATAGGCTGAGCACTAAGCCTCACAATCTGCATTTTCCTTTTGAATGACTCCCACAAAATAAACCAAATATCACATCCAAGGAGATTTATTACATCCCTTCCAAGGGTGAAGCATTCCTCAGCTACATTCCACTTCTGTCTTTTGTGCTTAGGAAAGGGGAAAAAAAATCGCTGTGATGCCTCTGGATCCCACCCCTTCAGGGCTTCTGTCGTTAATAAAGCCAAGCAGCTGGAGCCAGATTTGTCAGACTCTTCCTGAATGGCTGGCTTGCTCCTGATGCAAGAGCAGCACCATTAGAGCAGCTCTAGGATTCCTGCCTCTGCTAGAAGACTAATAACCCATGGCACCACGTTTCCTCAGTAAAAACACCTTCTGTTGTTCCCAGTGACATCTTATCCCTGTGGCAGGAGCTTGCCAGAGTGAATCTTCTCACTTCATAGCCGTTCTGGCTTCTCCTGCCTCTGCATGATGCAAGAGTTTGCAATGCTTTTTGGGAGCTCAGATGTGCTCTCAAAGACGCTGCTTGAAGCAATTGCTCTCTCCAGGCTTTGCAGTGAAGCTTTTATCCAGATGTGTAAAGGAGGATGTGTAGAGAGGGAGGGCAAGGGGAGAAAACCTCTGTTGTGTTATCTCAGCTTAATTAAGCTTCTCGGTAGGCAGTCACTAATTGCTTGAACCCAGAACTGTAAAAGGGAGCAAATTTACCAGAGCTCATTAAAAGAGCAGGGTTTAGAATTTGAATTTTTTTTATTTTATAGACGAATACCTTTGACTGATGTCTTGCCGACTGATACTGGTGAAACAAATTCTATTCAGCAAATGCAGGTAGGTGGATTTGGCTTTTTAAACGCAAATGAGAGAAGTGGTGAGCACATAGATGTCTGTTCATCACCACTGTGTCCCTTGCCAGCATTTATAGGTATCACTTAACTGGAGCTCTGATACTCTTTTCTACCACAGCCAGAGTTGTGCTAACCAGCCTGTCATTTCTTCCAGCAGGTATCAAGTCCATTTCAGTTTCCCGGGCTTCAAAAACATTTCACAAAATTAATGAAAAAAACCCTCACCAAACCAGGAATCAGTTCACTCACCTTAAAATGCAGCCACTACAGGCATGGGTGAGGCAGCTGTGCAACAGCTCCAACACAACGGTGTAAGTGGAGGAGGGGAAAAGATGCTGTGTCCAAGGGAGCTGCAGGAAGAACAAAGGGAAGAGGACTGTCCCCTCCCAAAGAGCTGGAAAATTGACTTTACTGAAAATGCTGATATCATTTCCGGTCTGATGGTGTTCAGATCTGTGTTAAGCAATCGAACTCCCCCAGAGAAGGTCCTCAGGCTCACTCACCCAAGTCACAGATGCCGCCTTCTCAAATACCTGCAGCTTGCAGCACCACTTGCAAGTCTCCTCTGCAAGTACTACTCTTGGATTTTTGTTGGTGAGGTTTGACATGACAGAAGCTCACCCTATCAGGACTGAGACATAACCAGTGTGTGAAAAAGGCTACAGAAGGTAAGGTATGTGAAACAGTGTGGAAGTGATATGGACGCCTGAAGAAGAAGGAGATCATTATGAGGACAAGGTGGCTGTAACAGCCCATGTGGCAGAATGCTATTAAAAGGCCAACTTTTAAAACCATCTCAGCAAATGCTCCTTGTGTCCCTTGGAGCAAATTCACTGTGGCTTCAGTCAACTTATAACCATCTCAGCTGGGCTTTAAAGCTATTTAGAGTATGGAGGGGAAAGCCTACTCTCTGGCAAACTGAAAAAGTAGTGTGTACACCTTAATTGTGTGAGATGTTGCATCAGATTTGAAGTTTTTTTCTGTGAGTTTCTGTGAGCCTGTGAGTTGCTTCCATTTTTTTTTTCTTGCAAGAACAGACTGGTGTCCTATGTCCTCTGACTCTTCATCCTCAAATAAGATGCTTATCTCTTCTGAATAGATTTCGGTGCATTTTTTGAAGGTTTTCAGAATTTTGATGGAACTGTCAGCTGAGCAGCAACATGGACAGATGACACCTGTCCCACATGCATTTCACTTATGAACACATCTCTGCAATTGTGATTGCCTATTTCTGTCCTAGGTCTGTTCACCTTTAGGCCCTCAGAGCCCTTCTGAGTTCTTTTCTGTTCTCTTCTCTTTAGAAAATATTCAGTATCAAGTGAGCATCTACAAGAAAGTCCTAAATTTCATGCCATTTGAAGGATGTTGGTTTGTTGAGTTTCCGGGTTTAGGTAGTGGATGCAAGAATAAGTCCCTAGGTGTAGCTGTGAGGAAGAGGGATTGCCACTGTCTCTGTGGTGAAATGACATTTGTTGACAATGAGAACTGATGTTCCAGAAGAAGATGCTGCTGAGTAAAGAGAGGAACCAAGTGTCTCCTCCTCGGAGCACATGGACTTCCTCCTCCTGAGGACACTTGTGACCCTCACAACTGTCTCCCCTACTGTTTGCTCTGTCTGCTTCTTTCTCTTTCTTCTTTCTCTCTCTCCCCAACCACACCCACTATTTAACCATTTAGATATAAAAATAAAAAATAAGAAAACCACCCAACCCACTAGACAGAGGGTTTGCTAAAGAAGGGTAATTTTGAAAGCGAGTCTTTGAGGTCAGCATGTAATTGTACCATTGGGACTATATGATCTGAGACAAAAATAATCCACTGGGTATCTGGTCAAGAAGGAGAGGATGGCAGCCTGCAGTAAGGGAAGAGTGACTTACGTGGGATTGACCAGGCAGGCAAAATTACTGGCTGGGACCAGGACTAATGTTTGTGTAGGATACTGCAAGATATTCTGTCTGTGATGGGACCATTAGAGCAGCTGTTTGGGTTACAACCTCCCTTGGTTGTACTAAGGGAGTTGTACTACAACTATCCAGTGCCAGACAGGCACTGAGTACTTCCTGGAAACTTAATGGTCTTTCGCAGAAATACAGATAAGGTGTGAAGTGTATTTAAATATTAACCTGCTCATGAGGAACATTTCTGCTTTGGTCTGGAGTTTAGGGTGCTGAGGTTTTTTTAATGATTCTCCATTTTCAAACCCCTGATTCAGGTACTTTATGAAAATTTGTCTTCTCCAAAGGGCTCATGGGACTGTAAGCCATGCCCTTTCCTTGTGTGGAGTAATGGAGGATGTTTTCACCCCTATAAACATCAGTTCCTTTCTTTGCAGTTCCTTCTCAATTATAAATGACAGCAGTAAGTTATGTAGGCTGTTCACAGAATGTATTTTAACTGCGTTTTAAATGAAGAAGTGAGCCTTGTAAGTGCTTGGATATCCCTGCTGTCTGTCTTGAGAGTACAATACAGAAGGTAGGAAGACCACACCACAATGCATTGTTTTGTTTATCATTCTGGCAGAGACAGTGGAAGCCCCCATCACTTGGAAATAATGACATTAATTCTCATACTGGGGCAAAGCACCAACTGTTTACAGAGGACCGTGATTTTCCTGGCTCCAGAGGTGGCTTGGTGACACCAAGCAGACTTTCTTTTCTGTCATTCCTAAAACTGAGTTACTTTCACAATATCCCAGATAAAAGCACCATAAAAATCAATTTTACTGTGAAAGAATTTAAGTGCAAGAGGACTCCTATACAGTGATGCCAATGGCTGAGGGTATAGAGCTATACCTGAATTGATGCCACTTGTGTTTCCACTCCAAGGAGCCGCCAGCCATCAGCTCTTCAAGATTTCACCACAGTTCAGTATTTTTCCTTTTCAAACCACTGTCTGGGCATGAAAGATTTATTTTTAATGAGAGACCAGTGATGGTTGCAGGGGTCTTTACTTCGTGACCTTCAATTCTGTTTCTAGGAGGAGACAGTGGGTTTCAGTACCTTCTTGCTGTGGCTGTCTCTGGGTCAGCCCTTCCCAGAACAGATGCCACTGATTCAGGAGGGTTTACTGCCTCCCCTTTATTTAAGTGCTGGTTACACTGCTCTGCCAGGATCCATTGCAGTCGTAAACCATGCTCAAGGGATGAGCAATTTAGGTTTTGGAATCATGGTAAACCAGCTCTGGAGACCTCATGCAATTGTTTTTCATCCCTCTTACACCCACAGTTCTGCTAGATTAGAGTTACTGCACAACCCAGAGACTTTCTAACTTGAGCTTGAGTTGGGAAAGACACAAAAAACAAAAGAATCTGTGTTGTAAATTAGATTTCTCAGATTTCAGTGATTTGTCATGGAAATGCGGCTCAATATATGCAGTCATAAAAACATTTCACAAGTTCAAACTCTTCTGATGCCATTAACTTTCTTGATGTGGCAGGGTACAGTGACTTTAGTAGGTAAGGTTAATTTTAAATCATCTGTGGTAGAAAAATTACATGGCATCCCACATAGGGAAGCATTAAACATACAAAATGAGGATTAACTTACAAGCCATTCACCAGAGATCTGTGTGAGAAGACTGGATTCTAGGCTCAAGTTGTTTTCTGCCCCTTCATGCCCCAGTACAAGTCCAACAGAGTATATGCTGGCTCTTGGTGCAGCTCAGGTCAATGGGACAGCACTCAAATACTTTTCCATTTGTGTTGTGCTCACCCACAATGCAAACCAACAACTGTAATTCAGAGCTCAGTCAATAGAGGTGATCTAAAAATAATAGGATTGAAACCAGAAAATGATGGTTTCTTAGGTTTGCCTGTCTACATTGGAGGCAGTGGGGTGTATTTTCAGACAGTTCCCTGCAACCATCAGAAGTCACCGAAGCAAAAAGCGAGGGAGGTGAGAAGCTTCCACATTCCCAGGACTTCAGGTGCTCAGGCTTTCAGAAAACTGATAAATGTCTTGACATACCTGGAGAAAAAAAAGATCTGTCAAAACAGTTAGGCCTGTTTGCCACACAAATCAAATTTTTTTTATTTCTCTTGTACATCTTTTCCTAGGAAAACTGGCTGTTCACAGCTTAGGTGGGTAGACTCTTCAATGTGTAAAAAAATGGATGAATGGCTGGGCCCAGAGAGTTAAATCCAGTTGGCATATGGTCACTAGTGGTGTTCCCCAGGGCTCAGTTTTGATGCTGGTCCTGTTTAACATCTTTATTGATGACCTGGACATGTGGATTGAGTACATCCTCAGTAAATTTGTAGATGAGACTAAGTTGGGTAGTTGATCTGCTTGAGGATAGGAAGGCTCTACAGAGAAACCCTGACAGTTTCAATCAGTGGGCAAATGACAACTGCAGGAGATTCAATAAGGCCAAATGCCAGGTCCTGTACTTTGGTCACAACAACCCCATGCAGCTCTACAGGCTTGGGGAGGAGTGGCTGGAGAGCTGCCCAGCAGAAAACAACTTGGGGGTGCTGGTTGACAGACATCTCAGTATGAGCTGACAGCGTGCCCAGGTGGCCAGGAAGGCCAATGGCATCTTGGCATGTATCAAGAACAGGGTAGCCAACAAGACTAGGGAAGTGATCATCCCCCTGTGAAGGCCTGTCTTGTCTGCCATGCCTCCAGTGAGAGGACCAGAGAAAATGGCCTTGCGCTGAGACAGGGAAGATTAAGATATTAGAAAAAAAAATTTCACTGTTAGGGTGATCAGGCATTGGAATAGGTTGTTTAGGGAGATGGTAGAGTCACCATCCCTGAAGGTGTTTAAGAGGCATCTGGATCTGGCACTGGGTGATACGGTGAAGTGGTTTAAGAGTACAGTGATCGTGCTGGGTTGATGTTTGGACTTTACGATCTTAAAGGTCTCTTCCAACCTTGATGGTTCTGTGATCAGTGGACATTAGAGATGCATGAGTGCAGTTCTGCAGACGGAGTTCTTGAGCACTTCAAAGAGCCTCTTCCTTAGTGCTGCTGCCTTTGGCCATGTTTCATGCTTCAGGTTTTGGCAGCTGCTATAATCAAGTTCTTAATTAATCAAAAGCTATACAGGACATGGCAGCAGCTGCTCAGCATGCCAACGAGACACAGGTACTCTGAGACAGAGGAGCCAGGAACTCTACTACCTTGTCTTGCCTTGCCTTGGCTAACCTGTCTACCCCACAGTCAGCTGCAGAAACCACATCTCTCTCCATCTCTGTTTCTTTGCTGAGCATCAATCTAGCAAGCTTCGGATATTTGCTCAGTAGAGCTTTCAGAGGGCAGCTGATAATTTTTGTCTCTTTATTTCATATCTCAATCCATGCATGAAGAGCATGCCACACCTGACAGCAGTTGTATGACTTGTTGATCCAGGAAGTCCTTTTCCTCCTCTTTACAGATCGAAAAAGTCACAGTAGGGGCTTCTCAGCCTGGAAATGCAGGTTAAACAAGGAGTTCTGCAAACTTCACTTACCAGGGCTTCCCCCAGAGTGGTTGTTTATCAGCAAAAGGGCAACTGGCTGGCTCAGGTGAGCTCTCCTGAGGCTGAGAGAGCAGCAAGACCCGCTCTCAAGAGCGGTTGCATGCCCAAGTGGTGTGGACAGTGCCAGCCTCAACCTGCCTCCCTGCAGCCAGCCCCAGCCCTATGTACCTCTTGGGCAGGGAGAGTCGGGCAGGGGAGTTTGCTGCCAAGAGTGACAGCTCTGCATGACAGCATCTGTTTCCATGGCAATGTGTATTTCAGCCTGAGCTGAGCTGCATCCTCCCTGAAGTTGTGAATTGAGCTTAGCTTTATTTATTTAAAACCAACCATAACGAGCGATAGAAAGAGAAGAGACACATTACAAATCCCCTTGCACAGGCTGTAGCTAAATGAGTCAGAGGCACTGCAGGCTTTAATCAGCCCACCTGACGTCAAACCTCTCCATCAGAGGAAAGAGCCGCCTGGAAATGTCAACATGCCCAAACGGAAAGGCCAGAAGGTAAATCTTTTCCTGTGCTCACTTACCAAGTAGGAAAGAACAATTAAAATTCAGTCAGTTCACTAGACACATCTTAATAGCAATCTGATTGAATGTTTTTCTCCTTCTGGTCCTCTCCCATCCCTGCTGTTAGCTGCCTGAGGTCAAGGCCTATTGGTTTGAAGGAACTTCCTAATGTAGCATCAAAGCCTAGATCATGCAAGAACAAGGCATTACCACTAGCAGCAAAAAGAGGCTCTGCAGGAAAACTTTGTCACTAAAATGAGCTGTCCCACAAACACTCAGCCAACCATGCCATGATAGTGGTTCCTGGTTTCACACATATGAATCCCCAGGGCCAAGAAGAGCAACTTATTTTAGACCTATGTCACTTGCCAACAAAAAGCTGGAATGAGGAAAAAAGCAGCAGGAATGAGACCATTTTTTTGCCAGAAATGTCAGCCACCTGTGGACAGGTCAATGCCAACCCTGATAGATGCACCACAGTAACAGAAAATGGTCATGGGCTGTAGCAGATGCATGACTTACTGGGAAGAAAAGTTCCCTGCATCCTTTCTAGCAGAACTCAGACTTTGTACCTCTTATACAGACAAGGTGAGAAGGAGCCCTTGGTTTTGAATACAAGAATCCTGTTCTTGAGTGTATATCTTAAGTTAGGTATGCAAAGGGCAGAGGAGTCAGCCAATGACACAGAGAGCTTTATTTGCCCCTTTGAAGAACATCAATCTAGGAAGTCTAGGGAAACCATCCATTCCCAGCCCACTAGTGTTTGCCAGGGGTATCAAAGGCACACATGCAGACATCAGGGAAAACAAGCACACACGGAAGGAGGAAGGAAGGTAGGAAGGAAGGAAGGGAAGGAAGGGAGGGAGGAAGGAAGGAAGGAAGGAAGGAAGGAAGGATTGAAATGCAGACTGCACCACTTAAAAGCAGGGCAGCATTCCAGTTCCTCCAAAGTGCTCCCCACACCCAGCACTGTACAGCAGCCAATCCGGTGTGCTTCTGGTCTTCCCAAATCACTTAACACTTCTCCCCCTTTTATTTTTGTCCTAAATGTGAGTGTTGTGCTTTGGTGGCTGGTCCTGGCAAGGTGCCTGAGACATTACACTGGGGTTGCTTTTCTCTAGGAGATGTCTGTAATGAAAGTTTCCTCTGCCTTGTTTCTCTTTTCCCTGTAGTGGAAGTCTGTAATTACCACTGAGGGGTGAGGCAGACGGCACTGAAACAATGTCATTTGAATGGGGGTGAGACGTGCCTGAATTGCTGGGTTGTGCTTTTCTCTTCGCAGGATTGCTTGTGGATCCAGGCCTCGCTTTTAACCATTGACAATGCAGGGAACATTATCTCCCCACTCTCCTGACCAGACTGCGTCCACCAGATCTGCCTGGTTCTGCCCAGGGCAGATTTTGTTGGATGCAGCTAAGAGGTGAGTGTTCAAGTTCACCATGCTTGAGGGGTCAAGTGGCACAAATCTACAGGGATTGCCCTCTAGTCATCATGTAGGTAACTGGGGGTTTGGAGTTGACTCGTGTGTCAAAGCAGAGCCGTTGCCATCTCCTTGTCCCAACCCATCCAGCACTGTTCCAGCAGCTCTTCAGCTCCCTCCTGTACCAAAGCCATCTGCTTCCCACTCCTTGATGCAAGGTACCTTCTTGGGGTAAAATTTAGTCAAATAGGGTATGCAGCTCTTTCCCTCTTTCCGAGGGAAAGATTTGGGTTGTAGAAAAGGATTAAGAGGAATAAGATGATACTGAATGACTGTTCAGGTTGTCTGCAGCCCTTTGAAGGCTGCCTAGGTCCCTTTTGCAAGCAGGCCTTGCAATCATGCAGGCTAGAAGCCTAGTAGAATAAATAAAAAGTAGTGCATGGGAAACAGGGGAAGCCTCCCTCTTTCTCTGTCCTGCCACTTCCCATTCACCTGAGTTTCCTGAAGAGGAGTAATTTACAGTGTCTTCCAATGCCAACAACTGCTGGAAGGAGACGCCCTCATCCTGAATTTACTCTTCCCTCATTCACTCTGAAAGTTGTATGATTCTCCAGGGAGGTTGCTAGTCTATGCTCTTTCTGAGGTGTAGAGCAGGGTGTGACAAGGTAAAGCAACATTCTTAGCCTGCCATGAAGAAGTGAAGGAGTTACAAAGAGATTTTTCCCCCTATATTGGTTACTTTCAAAGTGGTGAGTTTTCAGTTTTCATCTTTTAGTATATTACCCATTTACTGTTTTGGGCTTTGCTTTCTGACTTATCTAATCCTGCCACAGGCAGCTCAACCACGTTCCCAGAAGGCTAAAGGGGTTCCATGAAGGGGTATTCCTAGGGTCTGGTGTCTTGTATTCCAGGCTGTCCTTTCCCTAGACGTTGCATTCTCCCCTTCCCTGCCTGTCACTCACTCCTTGTTTGCAAAGCTGATTTAGATCTATCCAAGAGCCCCAATTTCACCCCAGAAAGAATAATAACTGCAGTGCTGAGCTCTGTGGCTTCTCTTTCGTTCCCCTCATAGCATTAAGGTGCTCACTGAAACCACAGCATTCATGGATCCTTTCCATATGCAAACATGCAATTAATATGCTCTTCACTTTTCCCCTTGTCTTGCATGGGAAGTAGAGGGGAAAAAGCACAAGTTGTGGTGCACATTTCCTTATCACATGGACATATATTTGTCTGCACTTCTCTGCAGTGCTCAGCATGGCTTGCGTCTTCCTGGACTTGGTGGCCACTGATGAAATGTCTGCTTGCAGACAGATATTTGATGTTCTGCGTAGCTGGACACAAAGCAAAATGCAGAATACAACTCATTCTTTCAGCTGTGGCAGCAGACTTATTATGAACACTTTGGTTTCACATATGTCGCCCCCTTCTCTGTTTCAGCAGGGAGCTGCACAGGTATGATTTCATGCTGGCTCCCCTCTCTGTTCCACTGCTGCTTAATGGCAGTGGGAACAGGTGTGCTGGGTACCTGTCTGAGAGAGCACACAGGAAGAAGGAAATAGAAAGCAGCTGAAGCTGGCTGGAGGGACAAGTGTGTGTGAGAAAGAGTTTAAACCAGCCACTGGAAGGAAATCCAAAGGAAGACAAATATCCTGGATGAGGTGGGGCTGTGGGGCAGAGGGTAGAGAAAGGCTCCAGGGACTATAAGTCCTTTCTCAAGAGTTACCTTTTGCTAGAGGATGTTTTGCTGTTTCTCTCCCCCCATCTGGACTTTTTTCTGGGTTTTTAATTGTCCTCATAAAAACCTAAACGCAGAAATCACAGCCCAAGGGTTGGATATGTAACTACTTGAGCCATCACATATGACCTGACTCCTAAGACCCTGTCTGGGGACTGCAGTGCCTCATCTTCAAACAATGCTGAAAGTCCCATTCCCATCCTCACCTTGCTCTCAGTGGGCCTTCAGGAGCAGAGGGGACCTGCAACACAGCAGTTGCTTCCTCATCTGTGTTGTACAAACAGTGAGCAAAGCCACACCAAAGGAACATACGGAGAAGTAATCAAATCCAGAGAAAAGACAAAGCGAAATAAATGCAGGGCTGTTACAAAGAGCTGCCAAAGGGCCAAAGTATGTAACTTGCATGGTTTCAGAAAGCCTTCATGGCTAGGAAGATAGCTTGTGGCAGAAACTGGGTATTCCATCCATATGAACAGCAGTCCTGGAAAAATAAACAGGACAAATAGTATCTTTCACCAGACTTGAAGTAAAAGCTTGGCTGTGGTGGCAGTCCTAAAGAGCCGGACTGACCCCCAAAGCAAGCAGTTCTAACAGCATGAATCATTCCGATACAGCTCTCCAGGCTGCAATCACCAGGCAGATGATCCCTTCTGAAACAACAGAGCCTGCATGCAGCAAACCAAAATTCACCGACATCTCACCCCACATTCCTCAAGAAACACTCATCCTCAAGAGTCTGTGAAACCTCCTTGTACAGTCTGGGGTGGGGAAACTAAAAGTTTCAGCTTGAATAGCCTGGATTGCTGTCCATGTGTTCAAGTCCTGGGGCTGCTTACCTTGTGTTGCATGTCTTCCTCACAACAATGCAAGGTGAAGGCAAAGCAAATGTAAAGTGGCATGATGAGAAACTTGCAGTTCTCTCTGCATGGTCATAAAGCCAGACAGCGGGAGCAGGACCAGGCATGATGGAGCACAGAAGAGTGGGTTCTCTTATGAGAACTGGGCTGATGATTCACTTCTCAACAGTGATAAAATGATCTTGGTCATGCATGTACATTTGCACTATCAAATGCTGTGAGGCTGGGAAGACTTACCTGTTATCAGTGTGACTTGTTCAGTCTGAACATACTTTGTTGCTATTTCCTGCTGTAATCAGATTACAAATAAATCTAAGTGTAAAATCAGAGACAATGAGGCTGAAAAGGAATTTGAATGATCATGTGATTCAGGCCCTGCCCCAAAGTTGCTTCCTGATCTGTTCCAAGAGATGGCTGCAAAACTTTGTTTTAAAGATGCTCTGGTAAGGGCGACACTGCCTCTTGCCAGGCACTCAACTGTTACTGTTTGTCCTCTACAGTGTGGCAACGGAGAGCATTTCTTGCCTTCGTATTTCCTTCTGCTCTTTGTATGCCTAAAGACTGTTGGCATGAAAGTCATCTGTTTAGACCAAAAAAGCCCAGCTCCCTCAGTCCTTTTTTAGTGTTCACTTTTTCTCCAGTCATTACCACTGACCTCTTGACCCAGCCCAGTTAGGCCCCATCTTTCCCAAGAAGTGGCACCTCAGAGAGACGTGGTATCTTGGCTGACACCACATTCTGCACTGGTCCTCTGCAGAGCAGAAGTAGAAATTCACATTGTAAAGGTTTTGTAGGAGAATTCCTACATCTGTACCCCACTGTGCATTTGCCTTCTTCACAGCCATGTGATGCTGTTAGCACTGTTCAAATGTTGAAAGTGCTGCAGTTGCCAGGCCTCTGCTACAGCAGTGCTGCTCAGCCTGTCCTTTTCCCTCCTCACTGTGGACACACATAACCAGCTGCAGTAGCACATCTGAGTTTTTCTGAATTGTTATCATCTCTCCATACTCATTGACACTTTACTTGTCCCCAGGTCCCCTCTGAAGCACAAAACTGCTTGCCTGCAGAAATTACTCTCCTTTTTGGCTCCAGAAGGTCAGCAGCAACACTCTTCAACCATCAAGGCAACATTTGCGTTGCCTTTAATGAACTGCACTCATTTCTGACATGGGCAAAGTGTATGTTCCAAAATACTACACGAATGGTAGAGATGGAGATGCCTACCAGAGACAGAACAGCTTTCCAGTGTAATACCAAAATGGGAGATTAATTTTGATTCTTCCTTGCCTGCAGAGGTGCAGCAGTGATAGGCAGAGGAGCTGCATCTGGGCAGTTATGCTCAGTACTAAAAGTATTGAATAGAAGCAAGATTTCAGAGCAGACTATTTCATTTTTTCTGAGATATTTTAATAATCAGAATGGATTTCACAATCTCTGTCTGAATGTGCCAAAGCATTTTCCCTTCAGAGCACAGACAAACAAGTGAGGTTTACTTTGCTTGACCTTTCTGATGACACTGCCACCCATGCTGTGCAAACCATTGCTGACAGAACCTGAGCTTCCTCAGCCTGAGGATAAATACAGAGTGTGTCCTGAGAAGAGGCTTCCTTGTGTTAAGTTGGGTGAGGCACTGAACAAGAAACTCTTCGTTTCACCAGTGAGTCTTTGCAGTTTGGGAAGCAATATCCATGTTTGGTTAGCAGTGGGAGGTGAAGCTGCCCCTGCCATGGCTCTGCCCATGCTCTGTGACTCTGGGCTGTCACTCCACTGCTATGACAGGGCTTGGTCCTTCTACCCCTCGCAGCTGAGAACCCTGCTGATGGATGTTAAAGGAAAGACATCTTTCCTCTTGCTTGGAGACAGGTTTGCTTCTTGCTGAAGGGTCCAGACATATTTCCTCTCCCCATCTTGCAGCGGCAAAGGTTTTTATGTCCCCCCTTTTAAACCCACTGGCATCCATACTGAAAAAGAGGTTTCTTTACCATTAAGGAAGGAGGAACAGCATTATTTTCTCAGCATAACTCCATCCTGGCTGAATTTATGTCTCTGACCTTTTACCCAAAGGCTCTTTACACTCGACTGAAACATAAGGTAAATTTAACTGAAAGAGCCCATTGTGTGTGCAAGTATAAAGGCTTTTGTGTGCAGGATGTGGCTGCTTGTGCAATGAGTAGCCAAGGAGCACCTTGGGTAGTACTATTAGTCCTGACACCCGTAGGGAATGTGGACAAAGAGCCTGGATAGATGAAAACCCAGTGTCTGGTTCAAGTACAGGCTCCAGCCAGCCTCAAATCAGCACTTCTCTACCAGGACTCTCCCTGCTGGCAACTTTCAGCCAGGTTTCCTTCTGGAGAGATGCACCAATGTCTTTGGTTTTTTGATTCATATGGCTGTGACTAAGAAAAGCCCCTGCTGAGAGCTGGAACTCCACTTTGTTCTCTGTGGAGCCATGAAAGCAGGGACAGATTAATATAACATTAGGGCTTCTTCAACAGGATTATTATAAGTGGTTTTCCTGAGTGTTGGTTGGACTAATGATCACAGAGGACAGGGATCTATAATCCTATTTATTCGAAACCATATAATCTTCCTGAAGCTCTTTAATGGTGCCCAACTCTTTAATTACTGAGCAGCCACATGGGCTGCTGCAGTCAGGCCTACCTGTAAGCCCGCTGCGGTGAGCGGAGGCAAGGAGATCTCTCTGCCGGCTGCCCTTCGTACCCCAACCCCGCGGATGCCCATCTTTCCCAGCGCTGCTCCCCAAGGGGTGCAAAGGACGCACCAAAGCCGACCGGCCGGCTGCTGAAAGGAGGGCTTTTGCTCAGGTCGTCAAACTGACACCGCTCTGCCGCGGGCCAGCAGCGCCCTCGGGTCCCTCAAGGACGCAGGAGGCCCGAGGAGCCGCAGGCAGCCGCCGTCCTCCTCCCTCCCGGCAGTGCGGGGTCTGCCCGGGAGGCGGGGGCGCTGCAAAGTCCCGCCCCGGCGGCTCCGGAGCGCGGCGGGGGTGGGCCNCGCTGCCGCCGCGCCCCGCCGCTCATGGGCCGCCGCCGGAGGGCAGGCGGGACCGTACGGCCGCAGTGAGCCCGGCCGGCCGAGCGCGGGGGGCGGCTGAGCCCCCGCGCTGCGGGCACCATGGACAGTATCCTGGAGCCCTTCCCCGCCGAGCGGCTCTTCCCCGCCGCCGGCACCGGCTTCCTCGACTTCAGCGACTTCAGCGAGGCGGACTTCCTCAGCAATGTGGTAAGAGACCGTCGGCAGCATCCCCCGCCCCGGCAGCGGGCCGGCTCCGGCAGCAGGGTCGGGACACGCCACCAGGCTCGCCCCGTTTGCCCCGGGGCCCCGGCTCTGAGTGCGGTCTGCAGCTACCCGGGTGCCCTCCGCCGCACACGGCCAGCGCACCCCTGGACCGGCTCCGCTGCCAGCAGGAGCCTTACCGTGTGTACCCGGAGGAGACCCCGCTGGAGAATACCAGTTTTTAATACACAGTGGTTTTTTGAGCTTGGTGGCTGGGGGGAAGCGTGCGGAGCCAGGCGGATTGTGTACAACCTGCCAGTCAGCTCGGGCAGCACCGGAGGCACAGCCGAGAGCCGTCGGGACCACTTTGGCCTCAGCGCCTCCGCTCTCCTTTGCCTGTAACTTTTCCTGAGAGTGGCATTTGGGAGATGAAGCATCTCCAGCTTGGCGTTTTACGGCTGGGCTGATTTACTTTGGAGAGAAGGGTGAGGGGGAAGAGTGACTTGGGAGGAAAATGTGTTGCCAGTCTCAAGAAACCAAAGGGGCATTGTTCACCCCTAGGGAAACTGCCCAGCCTCTCCCAAGAGTCAGACGAGTCCTCAGTCCAGGAGCAGCTCCCTCTGAGCAGCATGCACATGCTCTTGTCTGCGCAGCCTGAGCTTTCTATGGGAGTTTGTGCTGCGGATCCTGTAGCCCCTCTGCCAGGCAGCACTCAGCCCTAAGGTAGAAGGGGCAAGGTCCCCAGCCCAGTGGTGGCTTGGAGCGAAGGCATAATCCGACATTGGGCAGCAGGGCACTGCCGTTGCTCGAGGTTCTACCGGTCTCTGAGCGGCTGCAGCCGTGGGACAGTATCTGCCCCGGACAGAGAGATGTGAGCTATGGCTTGTGACACTCCTCTCACAATACTGGCACCTCCCGCATTCCCGATGTAGCACTGTGGGCGTCTCTGAGGACTACACTTGCAATAGAAGCAGAGGAGAGGGAGAGGATGAATCCACTGATGAGTCTGCTTCTGCTTTGCTATACCAAAGATTTCTAAAGTCTTTTATGCTGCCTTCTTTTTGAAGGAGACAGTAGAGATGCAGAATTTACACAAATGTTAAACACTTGGTGTGCAGAGGCACACCAGATCTTGGAAAGAGATTATGCAGGCAGCCCCATCTCTCAGAAATCTCGCCAGCTCCTAATTTCCAAGATACCACTGTGTCTTAAGGACTGACTCAGTTGGGCTCTACGGGAGGCAGCAGAGACCTGCTGTTTTCAGGCAGACTTTGCAATGGCACATCACCCCAAGACTGAGTGCTCGCTTATCTGAGAAACCTGTTATTAAAAGTCTTTCCCTAATTCTGTGTACATCCAGTGTGGATGAAGGCATGCTGATAGGAAATGCTTTATGCCAAGACCATTTATTCCCTTTCCGAAATGAAAATAATATGTATTGACATCAGCCCTTTTACCCAAGTGCAACATAGGCTGCAGTCAGAAGTCAGGGAACCCCTAATCAATATAGGCAGTACTTCTTTATAGTTAAAACATTTCTGCCTGCAAGCAGACTCTGTGAAAAAGAAGCTTTTGTGTAAGAGTGCCATCTGGTGCCACCTGCCAGGACAGTGTGTTTTAAGTGTGTGGTGGCCATGGGCAGGCTGACTCTGTCCTGCCTCTTTTCAATGGTCTTTCTGCTTGGAGAGCTGCTTCTGGAAGTAGAAGTGACTCAGGCATCATTGTGCTCAGCTGACATTACAAAGGGTTTTTTTACTTTTTTGTGTGTGGATTTTTTTCCCCAACTGCCAGAACCACAAACTTCTGCTGGAATGTGAGAGTTGAGCTGAAACCTTCTCTTCCTCTAGATGATAAATATAAGAGATTCTGTAGCCACTTCTTGCCTACCAAATCTGTTGGAGATACAAGAGCCAGACCATAATACATCACCCTCTTTGTTCTCACTCTGCATGACAACGGGTGGTGGTGGAGAAAATACACTTAGATTTTCTTACTACATCTAGCAAATCTCCTGGGATCTTGAGATGTGTGAAGAAGTTCTTTTTACACAGAACTGTGCAAAGCATCACCATGCATAATAGCCCACAAAGTTGCCAGTGGCTTTGCTGCAATGACGGGCAAACTTCTACAGATATTGTTCAGGAGCGATTTTTCTTAAAGCAGGCCAGGAATTTTGGCCATAAAATGCCAGTATGAAACTTTTCCTGAGGATGATTTCCTCTGTTCAGAAAGAAAGCAGAAAGAAAAGATGGATGAATGTTAGGACAGAGACCATGCTCCTTTGGAGGAAGAATTACATGTCTCTAAACTACTCTTCTTTCCTCACTTTTGGCATTCCTAATGGGTCATCTTGGTCTTTAAAAAATGGTTCTATGTATTGTTCATCTGAAGTTCTGACAAAGAATTAATGAAGGCACACCTGTAGATGCATCTTCAAAAATGTCTGTGTGCTTGCAACGGAAAAAAAATGGAATAAGTGTGGGGACTGCCATTCCGAGAGACCTATGCAAGTTGTAGGAATAGGTTGACAGAAGCCTCGTGAAAGTCAGCAAGGACAAACCCCAACTCCTGCCCCTGGGATGCAAGGGTTTACTGACCCACCAGGAGCCATAGGCCCTGCAGTGCCCTGGTAGCAAAGGCAGCTGGGAGCAGAAGGGCAGTGGTGATTATCCCTCTTTTCCTGAGAATCATAAAACTATGTCCAAAATACGGTGTCATTTTGGACAGCCTGGTACCAAAAAGATGTTGATAAAGCTGAGTGCATCAAGGGGATTGTCACAAAGATAATTGAGGGCTGGAGAACTTCTGTGAGGAGTGGCTGAGGGAATTCGACTTGCTCAGCTGGAGGAGAGCCAGCTCCAGGAGGACCTAGCAGAAGCCTACCTGCACAGGTGAGGAAGTTACTGAGAAGATGGAGCCAGGCTCTTTCCGTAAGTGCGTGGTTGGATGATGAGTGGTCATAAGTTGGATTGGGGAAGGATTAGATTGGGTATAAGGAAACTCTCTCACTCTGAGGAGAATTGGGAATAGATAATGCTGCCCAGAGACACTGTAGAAACTTTTTCCTTGGAGGTTTCTGAGGCCTACCTGGACAAAACTCTCAGCAACCTTTTTTTACTGTTGTCTTTGAGCTGGTTTAGAGACCTCCTGAGCTCCCTATGTGGGTCTGTGATTATATGATGGTGGGGTTTGTTTGTTTGTTTGTTTGTTTGTTTTAAATCTTAAGGAGAGTGGTGTATGCTTGGTAATTGGAGGGGAAATCTCCTAGGGACACAAAATGCCTCTCTTCACTTAGCTTCTGCTAACCAGACTTACATAGGATGGCTAATAGCACTGTCAGTCTTCTTTTGCTTAGGAGGCCACATACTGCTCTTGAACTTAGGCAACTTTGCTCATCTTTGTCTGCCAGAAAGAACTACCATATACAAAGCTAATCCTTGATTCAGTGCCTGCTTATCAATTTCACCTGTTTGTGTCCTGCCCATTTCTGGTCTTTCCTGCGAGAACTCATCTATTCGCTTACAGTCTATTACAGCTGCACTTCGAGAGCTCTTACTTTCAGCTCTTATCAGTCCTGTGAAGCTCTTCAAAAGACTTAATCTCTTGAGTCAGATTCACCACTGTGCTTCACTAGGTTTTTGACACTCTGGTGTCAGAATGAAGCCAGAATAAACCAGCCAAACAGGAATCATGTTTCTTTTTAACCCAGTGCCCAGTGGGTTTGTTTCTTCCCTCTGTTTCTGTGTTTTATAGTACAAAAATCACCTTCAAAGATGACTTTGGATATTTATGTAAACACAGCTTTATTTTGACTCTATGCGTTTCAAAGCCTATACTTTAACTCCTTCTGAAAGGAAGACATCAAGGCAAGGAAATAGCTTGCATGCTGGCTGAGGTCTCCATTGCTAGAAGCTGCAGAATGGCAGTTCAGGCTGTCTCAGAAGTGCTAACCCAGCTCCTCTGGGGAAATGCACAGTAACACGCTCTTTCACCGTGTGATCCTATATGCCCAGGCAGTATGACAAGTGGCATTTTCTGGAGCCTAAGGCAGAAGAGTGGAATGGGAGAAGAACTCCTTGCCTCTGTGGGTTTGCTCCTTGAGTGCAAACTGGGTATTGTGCTTACTGTGTGTTTTTTCCTTTGATATTGTCCCAGCCTGCAGAAAGGAGGAGGGTGGCAGGACTGTGCATAGTGAGCAGGTTAAAAGAGGTGCTGGTGCAATTCATAAGGGGAGCTTCTGCTGAAGATGAAGGGAGGCTATTGACCATGGATGACTGTCACTCTTACAAGAAGCCTGTAGACACTTCTATTCCTCTTAGGCATACTACAGGGATAAGCACTAAGCACTTAAGTGTTGCTTAGGTCTTGGACTGACCTTTGATCTGAGTGAGTTTCATGCTCTGTATATTCCTTCTCACCATCTCAGTACACAGTGAGGACAAAGAGGTCAGGCAGATTTGATCACCCACTTCTTAGCCCTTCCAGTTGCTAGGCAGGGTAGCTGTGCTGTAATGGGAGGCTGGGTCACTGGGACTGATGGTAGTCTCTCATGAGGATACATGCAGCAAGCATTTTGGCCCTCTATTCCTATGCCTGGTAAAATTTGTTCAGTAACATATCTATAGTTATTCAGAAATTCAACTTTCTTTAAATTTTGCTTGGAACTTGCCAGTTAGATTCCTGTAGGACCTGGAGCTTATAGATACAGAGAGACTTGGTGGGGCTATCAGACCTGACCTGGTGGAGATGAATCCTAAAATAATAGTTCCCAGATCTTCCTATTTCATTAGTTTCTTTGGATCCATCTCATAGTTCCTCCACTTCATGTCCCTGCTGCTCCTTACTGTCTCATGGTGGGACTCACACCTGCAGAAGTGCTAGCAGCAGGATGAAACCAGAGCTGAACATAGAAGTACTGTGGTCTCTGGGCATCAGCACCCCAGGGTCACCACCAGGAAACATTTCCATTTTGTTAATGAAAACAGGGAGACTTGAACTTCATTTGGAAGACTAGTAGGTCAATACTTTCTCCAGAGACTGTGGATCATTCATGTGTCCTACCTGCCAGGAAAATGATAAACATTTGGGATACTTTTCCTAAAAAAACAGTTTTATCTGTTGGAGAACTGCCTGGATATGCTGGAAGCCACGGTTCTAAATGCTCATCTCAGCCAAAGTGGGAGAACCCTTTAACTGTGCTGGTAGGCCAGACCTAGAAGGTTGCAACTCAGAGAAGGAGTGCAGGAAGGCATGTGTCCAAAACAGAGTTGAACAATGGAGACAGAGCCATCATCTTGGTGGGGAAAAGCAGGAAGGATTTTTGTGAAGTGCTTGGAAAATAAACAAAGGGAGCATTTGGCAGGAGGTGGAAGTACATCTGTACATACAGTCCACTTCCACTGAGGAAGGGTGTCAGCAGCACCAGCTGGGAGATGCTGGAGTTGTGTACTTCTCAGACCATATCTGCCAGGTGATCCCTATCCTCTCTGGCATAAGGCTGCCATTAAATGCCACCACCCCTTTCAGAGAGGAGGAAACCTGAGGTCTCATTTGTATAGATGAGACTGTAGAAAACCTCTGAGACTCACCCATTGTTCTTCCTTCTGTACCAGTACAAATGCCTAAGCATGGTGTGGTGGCTTCTGAATCTCGTGAAATGTGTTGGGTTCATCAATGCAAAGTCTCTTCTGCTGCTCAGGGGCTCATCTGGTACTGCACTGGTCCCATCCCACGTGGTACTGATCTCATCTGGTGGTGTGCTGGTCCCGTCTGGTGCTGCAGTGATCTCGCTGAAATCTGGAATGGAGCTGTCTCCTGTAGAGAAGAGAATTAGAAAAGTATTTTTCTGAAGCAGCCCCTTAAAGGGGAATTTAGAAATAGGGATTTCATAGCCACAGATGTAGCTGCACTGTTCATAATATGGCCAGGCTGACACCTCTGTGACATACTTGTATGTTTCCTCTGAGAAAGATCTAGTCCTGTGCTTGCTCCTTTTCTAACTCAGTATATCCCTGTAGGTTTTAAGACTGTAGTATTTAATTAGCGTTTAGTAATTACTTGTTTACTATTCAAAGAATTCTCAGTGTTAAAGGAAGCAAACAAAAAGGCTTAACTCTCTGGAGTTGTCTTTGTAATGGCCACATGGCAGGTCCTCTTCTCATAACCACAGACAGGATTGTGCCTGATACAAAGATTTGATTCTTGAGACTGACTTGTACACATGCATTCCAAGGAAGGGTGAGTCAACCCACTCAAGCCTGTGCATCCTTTTACTGTTGTGCAGAGTCCACTGCAAAAGATCAGATGGTTTACAAAAGCCAGTTGGTTACTTTCCTTGCTACAGAGTTACAGGGAAACAGGTAGGGCACCAACAATGAAACTGTACCTAAGAAATGGCCAAAAGCTGTCTCTTGGCCTGATCTGGCTGGGAGATTTTCCAGGGAAATTCCAGGTCTGTGCTGCAAGGTCAAGTGCAGTCACCTACGCTTGACAGGTAACTTTGTGGCCAGCATTGTTCTTCAAGAGAGGTGCCTGTTGGAGGAGCCAATCTCAGTCTTGGGATTACTAATCCCACTAATACCATCTTTCTGCTGGGACTGTATCCTCCTTTACACATGTGAAGTGCTGGACTTCATGCCAACACATGGGAGATAAGGAGTGAGAACAAGGGTGGAACCAAAGCCATGTTTCTCAGCTGAGCCTCATGCTGGCACTATCTTTGTCCCACTGCAACAGGTGACTTCTGTGCATGCAATATTAATGTAGTTTGGTATCCTCTGACAGAAATAATTGATCCTGTTTTCAGGCTGGCACTAGGACAGGATGGATGCTTGCATGGAGCCCTTCTCTTACTCTTTCCTGGAGAGTAAGAGTTCTTGGAGTTCAACTAGCATCGTAATTTGTTAGGTGTTTTCTTGTTGAAAGGCAAGCTGTGTCTTTCAACCCATTTGCTCCCCACATCTGCCATGGAGTGTTTACATCTATCCAACTTACATCCAGCTGCTCGAGAAAACAAAATTTTCTGCTTTCCTCTAACATCACATCATTTAAAGTTTTCCTTTCATGTAGTTTCTTGAACTGACCTGAACACTCTAGCCTTATCCTCTCACCCATCCCTTTTTGACTTCTTTACCCACCTTCTTTTCTCTTTCTTTCCATCTTGCCTTTTACTCTTATTTTCTTAAATCCTTCCAGGGCTATCTGCCTTTCAAATCACGCAGAGCTGCTCTGATCTGGTCAGTGTCCAAGTGATAGATGCGTGACATTGATGCTGATACATTGTTTAGCCAGAACAAGGTCTCATAAAGGTTGGAACTGCACATATCCACACACTATTTCACTCCTTTCTTTCTTGTCCTATTTTATCTTCTCACTTTCTAAGAGTTCAGAAGTTCCCTGTACATCACTGTGCAAGGCTATTCTCCCTGAAACTAGTATGTAATTTAAACTAGTACTGGGGTAATTAGTACCATCTCTAGAGCTCAAAGACGATATCTTATGTGAGGTCATTGATTATAATCATGGTCCGGCCTGTTCCAGAGGAAACTCAACCCTGACTACCTCAGCAAAGTTGCTTTTGGCTTCTTTACACTGTGACTTTGTCTTGATTCAGAAAAATGTTCGTTTAGGTCAGTCTGGCTGACCCAAATAGCAAAGCCTCAAAAAGCAGTTAACATTTTTCCTAGAAGATATGCAAAATCTAACACCTTCAGCTCAGCAATCTGTGTCAGGGGTTCCCCTACAACAGGAATATCAGGGTTCCCTTGGGAGGCTCAAGGAGAACTACAACTTAGCCTGACATCAAACTTGTTACACAGGAGGGAGCTGGATACTACATTGGATTTGGATGCTCATACTGGATTGTCAACATCCATCCTGCAGGAGAGCTTCTTTAGACCAATGCCCAAACAATTCTCCCATGCTGAGCTCCCTACCGCAGTATCAAGGGGGCACTGGCTTCTCCTTTTGATGGCATGGCATGTCCAGAGGGGAGCATTGCAAATCAAGAAAAACACATATCTGCTGTTTGAGGTGCAAGGTATTGAGAATCTGAGCCTGTCTCTGCAATATTTGCATCCCTCTTGCTCCTTTGAGTTTTCCCCTCCAGAAGAGGTAGCTGAGGCAGAGGGAAACCAAGATGAAGGAGAGTACCCAGGTCCAGAGCCTCAATAGTTATTTGTTGCATGTCAGAGCAGCTTGATGTTAAATGAGTCCAGTAAATTCACAGCAGTTGAAGGAAGAAGCTGGGCAGGTGCTTTTGGCTGAGCTCACTGCTGCCCTGGGGGGAGGGACTTTGAGCCAGGCAGCTCAGGGAGGAGGAAACCAGCTCTGACATTTGGAAAGACTGTTGATGGAAGGTTTCTTCCAAAGACTTTTCAGTCTCTCGATCTGGGAGCTTTTCGCCCAGGGAGTGCTGGAAATCTGGCTCTTCTTTCCAAGCAAATGTGGCAGACTCTGAGAGCTGATGAGGTGCTGTTAAGCCACAAATATTGAATTGCCAGTTGAATGATCTTGGGTTTGTTTTTGTTGTTTTTTCTCTCCTTATGAACAGTGGTGCAATGAGGTTGTCAGGAATGGGAAAACTGTATTTTAGTCTTGGCTCTTCCAGTTACTTATTGTGTGATCCTCAGGGTGTCAATTGCAGTGATGCAGCTTTTCCATGCTATAAAAATCCTTATTCTTACTGAGATGGGGCAGTGCTATCAATGGGTGAGGAGTATTAATGAAAAGTTAGACAGGGGTAGGGTTTTGCTAGTAAGTATCTGCCAGGAAAGGTCCATAGGAGCTATTACTTTTCTTCCCTGCTTGGAATCTCTTTAAATGACTTTGAAGCTATACATGATATTAGCAATGTTTTAGTTTGGCTGATCTTTTCTCCACTGATCTCCCAGCTATCCTTCACCCCTCCTTGTTCCTTATCCCTGCAGACTGCATGTGTCTGATTCTGACCTCGGGTACTTCAGGCTAATCCAGAGTAATCTTTCTGTGCCAGTCTGAATTACTGTGTTGGTCAGCATTAGGGTTTAAACTAAAGTACTCGGCCCATGCTGTTGCTAGCCTGACCTCTTTGGGCCTTACTGAAAACCAAACAATTTGTGCTTTATAAATCCAGTGAATGGGCTGTACTCATACCTCATCCTCCACTGCACAACCAGATCCTGGCTCAGTCACAAAACCTGACTTCTCCCTGGGTTTGATGCAACTTGCTGAGAGCATCCCATTTCATTTCTGCCCAAAACTGCTTCATGGTCAGGACTGAGCTGAGTTCCCAGGCTCCCAGACTATGTCTCCCCTGATTTGTAAATGAGGAGGTAACAAGCTGAAAATATTGGAGTG
This sequence comes from Neodrepanis coruscans, assembly GCA_013400695.1. Classification (NCBI taxonomy): domain Eukaryota; kingdom Metazoa; phylum Chordata; class Aves; order Passeriformes; family Philepittidae; genus Neodrepanis; species Neodrepanis coruscans. Next base: position 7,612 of record VYZS01076653.1, on the reverse strand, counting down.
TCATGGCCTTATCAGTCCCTTAGCAAGGCATTCAAGACCCATGTCAGCCCCTCCTGCTGATCAGCCGATGGTTTTGCACTTTCCCCTTCTTTGGATGTGCCTTTTCCTTGCAGTAATTCTGCCTGGCCTGTTGTAAAGTCAGGAAGGATCACCATCATCCATTGGGAAGAGTGATGCAAAGGTTGCTTTTCCATTCTCTGACATTTGTCCTGCTCTTCAGGTTTTGTCAAATATAGTTGGCAGCAGTCCAGCAGCTGGATTGGCACTAAGTAATGAGCAAATGGCCTGCAGCCCTTTTTCAGACCTGGCAAAACACACACTTTTCACATTTTTCTTACATGTCTTTGAGCCCTGTTTTTATCATGCTGGGAGAGAGCTGAGTAGAAGCACATGCTGCTCTGATCAATCCCGGGGACAGAACAGAGGGTGGTGCACTCCTTTCTTTCTTGCTAATTAGTTTCAGTTCTACCAGGGTTCTAGGTAGAGCTTGCTAGCTAGGACAGCAGAACTGGTTTCTCCTCCCCTTGTAACTGCAGCCAGAATGAGTAGTGGCAGCTGTAAGCAGCTGGGGTGAGCTGCAGCAGAGCAGGAGCAATGCTGATTTCTTAATTTTCCTGCATGCTTCAGGCTCCAGGGGAGCAGCCTTGTCAGCCTTCTCCTTTGCAGACAGGAGCTGAAGTCCCAGTGAGATGAAGGCACACATTTCTGTGTTAAGCCCAGCAACTATGCAGTGTGGTGAGGTCACCCAGCAGCCTTGATACCCACAAGTAAGTGCCAGAGACCCTCTCCAGACCAGTTGCCCATCCACCGGGTGCAGATGCCTTTCTGATATTTGATAAAACTGAATTACATAGAGTTGTCAGAGGATTTATTTTTTTATCTTGGGAAAGAGAAGAGGGAAGGAGGCCAGAACGGATGGCGAATAGGGAAAGAAAGAGGGAAGAAAAAGCAAAGAGAGAGGTAGCTATGCCGTTAGCATTCCTGAGCCATCTGGACCTGTTGGCAAGACCCCAGCTGGACGGGTTCACAGGTTTATCCACAGCATGATGTAATCTCCATTGTCCAGCATTTGATTTTCTCCTTGTACTGGATGGCCTTGTATCTAGTGCATGTCTGGAGCAGGCATTTTGATTTCCTGTTGCTATTTGTGGACTTTTCCTGGCCGATCCTCAAGAGCAGCTCGGGCGGCTTGCATTCCTCAAGCAGAAGAAGCAATGCCACCCTGCCGATGGTGAGCAGAGGCCAGCCACGGCCAGCCTGCCAGCCAGGAGAGGCAGTTCCACACCAGGAACCAGCTGTGGTTTGCACCGTGCTGCAGCTGCAGAGAGAATGACACCTCTGCTGAGTGCTTGGGCCACTGCAGCTGAGCTCAGGAGTCAGTTCAGCCTTCAAAATCAGCACAGAGAAGGTTGGTGCGATCACCATTCCTGGATGCTTGTGGGCTTCCCTGCTCTGCTGGATCTTTCAGCAAAACAGGAGGAAAGAGAATTTTATTTGACCCAAGACCTCCCTTTGGTAGATGTGAGTAAAAAGCAACTGATGATCTCAGTCTCTCCCTTACAAATGCCAGCACCAGAGAGCACCAGGGCTCTCAGCTGCCCTGTGAAGCAGGTGGACTTCCCAGCATGTGGGAAGGAGAGCTGGGAAGAATGTGGTCTGACACTGCCAAGTGCCCATTTTTCCTAGTGGAAGGCCTGTAGTCTCCTTCCCTTCATCACTCAGTGCCACTTCCAGGAGACAGTTCAGTCTAGTGGGAAGGATTCAGACTCGGGTTCCCTCCGCATTCTGTGGGAGACAGCCATGCCTCACCAAGACCAGCCATCTCTTTTTTTCTTGAGTCTTTTGCAGCACATGAAATTAATAAGGTTTGCATGTCTGCCTCAATAAAAGCACGCTATTTGAAGGTCTTTAAGTAACAGGAGCCACACAGGAGCAAAGCACTTCTTCCCTATGTAAACTCAGTGTGTGGAGGGGCAAACAGTTGAGCCGTAGGGTCCCTCATACCTTTAGAATCAGAGCAGTTTTAACCTCCCGCATGGCTGGGAAACTCTGAAATGCTCAAAGGATGAAAACAGTGTTTCTTTACAATGTACCACTGCTGCAAGCAAACCTCAAACCCAGCAACAGTAGGGGCCTGTTTCAATTCTCCACTCTGACTCAAGAGGTCTGTAGCTATCATCAGGCAACAGTTTTCCACGAGCGAACAGTCCTCCCTCCCTCACAATCCTTTATTCTGCCCACATGACTCCCTTAGCTTTGTTTCCTCCACAGGCTTGGGAATGGGGAAGTTGAGTGCAATGGCCCCCAGGGAGCAAAATTATTTTCAGCAGAGAATCCTATTGCCTGGCTCAGAAGTTGTCCTGGTTGCACCGCGAAGGGAGCAAGACTCTGTTTTCATAATACTCCAGGGATTGCCTGTCCACCAGAGATGGACTCCCTGGAACCACAGAGCTGAGCTTTTCCACTCAACTCAGCTCTGCTGAGCGAGAAAGTAGCTCTGGAAAATGATGGCCTCTTTTTAAACAAATTGGCAAAACTATTGCATCTCTCCTGGGAGTAGGCCAGGGATTCTGAGTCAGTGCTTGAATGGGTTGTGGCCAAGGTAGTCTTACCAAGATATTAAGTGAGAGAGGAGAGATCCATCCAGGAGTGCCAGTAGAAGAAGAAATAGTCATGACCATAATTAATAATAATATAATGATGAAAAGATTCAGAAATGCACTGCCCACTCCAAAAATGAAGTTTGAGGACAATTAAATGCTGTAAAGAAAAGAGAAGAGAGGCAAGAATTGAGAAAGACTGCCAGAGCCTGCATGTCAGCTGCAATGCAAGGAGTTCCATCCAGCTGGCCAGTGTTCAAAGAGCTCCCATTGTCCAACAGCAGTTCCAAGACACCATTCAAAACTTTCAGAAAATGAACCCAAGATGCAGGGTGAGATTTATCACACAATAAAGGCAAGCCAATTGTATGCACCCTTTCAGAGAGAGGAGACAAGAGGAAGGCCAAAGAGAAGCAAAGCAGGGGGGAATCAAGCAGCTGAAGCAGGAAGGAAGAAGTTGGCTTGAGAAGGCCTGGTGCTGTGAGCATCAAGGCAGAAATACGGAGCTGGCTGCATCTGTGCTGGGACACACACTGGGCACTTGTGAAGGGTTTCCTGTATGTGGAGAACAGCATACTTGGGAAAATTCACTTAGCATCAGGGTTAAGGGACAGAAAGGGAAGGTCTCACTGATGCTTTTTCTCTTTTGTTGAACATAAAACCATGGTGGATACTAAGAAGTTATTGTTGCTTCTGGTCCTGGATTATATACCTACAAAATAAGGCCATGTCTGAAAGGATGTCCAGAAGCCAAACCACTGTACATTCTACCTTGGTTTTTTAAGGCTTACACTTTGCACTGAGCACCATGGCAAGGCTGCAACTTCTTTTTGCCACTGGAATCACTTACTTCCCCCTGTGATTTGATTTTTCTTAAAATCTATCCATTAATTACACAGAAAGATAATGTAATCTTTCAATGTCCTGCTAACATGGAGTTACATGATTACAACCTGCCATCATTAAGTCCTCAAGTTTTCTTTGCCTGCAATGTGACCAATGCTGTTTCTTCTGTCTGCAGAATAACCCAGCAAGGTGGCCATGCCATACCACACTCCACAGATTGAAAGGTGACTTGGATTTGTTCTCAGAGAGTTCTCTTATAGTAAGGACTTCTTCATCTAAGAGCAAAAAGCCTGAGAAAACATTTTGGAGGCTTAAGCTAGAGAGTCCCTCTTTGCAATGACTCATATGTTTGGTGGGTGTATTTATCTTATACAACAGTTGGTTGGTTTCTGTTGTTTTATGTTTTTTTTTTTAAACGATGGATTATCTGGAGTTTTTAAACTGAGCTCAATTGCAGTTGACAAGTTTGAAGAAGACATGACTACTGCTCCTGCACTCAGCTCTGTAAGGAACCATATTTGATTACCAGACTGTTTCCCCTATGCACTAAAACCCATGAAGCCATTCAACATCTTCTTGTGCTGCTCCAGGGATGTCCAGAAAATGGAGTCCCAAATCCACCAGCTTCTGCAGAGCTGCACTCCAATGTTGGGGTGCAGATGTCCGCTTGATCTGAGACACAAGATCTTTCATGACAGGAACTCAGGGCATAATAGGTTTCCCATCTTCAAAAGAACATAAGATCTTTTTCTTCTCAGAAGCTTCTGACATTACCTGAGTACATGATATCATGCATCTCCACATTTCTACTTCTCACCAGCTACAAGGTACTTGGTTGCTGGGCCTTGTCGTGGAGAAATCCAGCTTGGAGAGGGGATAGCTCGAGAGCCAGGTGTTGGGAAAGGGTTTTCACAGACTTCCTTTCTTCCTCTGCTGTGATTTTCATCATGGTTGAAGTGACTGCCTGATCTCTGACCAGTTAGATATCCAACCTTGTCTTTGGAAACACAGGGCTTTAACACCTGGTTCACCAACATCACACCTTTGTTCTATCCCAGGAGGGTGTTAATCTGTAGTGACGAATGATCTAAGAGCTGCTACTGGCCTTTGTGGGCTAGGAAGGATTTCCCCATTCTCCAGAGACTCTGGTTTCTGCAGCTCCACTGCTGAGGTGAAAATTATATCCTCAGCTTTGGAGCTGAAGTTTAATTTCCTATCTACTGCTCAGGGCACAGATTTTCCACTGGGATGTTGGCAGCAGGTCAGAAATCTGCATTCCAAGTTGAATTGCTTTGAAAACTGTCCTGGGGCGGGACCCTGTTCTGTCTGCTGCTTGCAAAACCCAGCTCTTGGCCAGCCTAGCTACTGAAGAGTGTCCCAGCTCTTGCCCTCTCAAGATTTTGTGTGAAAATCCCTCACATCCTTGAGTCACAAATCAGCTGGTCTGGGCTTAGTTGCTCTGCAATTGCCCTTTACAAAGACACAAGGAAAGAAAGGCACCAGTAAGGTTTAGTATTAGCTCCATGCCTCAGCTTTTGGACTTGAACAGAGTACAGCGAGCTTCCTCTTCCAAGGCCTGCTTTTCTTTATGGGTCTCCAAGGACCTGTCAGGGGACAAAATGTGAATTATCTCTGATTTGCTCTCTGAGCACTAAAGAGAAACAGCTTCAATGAGACAAATTAAGAAGACTGTAAAGATAATACAGACCTTTCCTCCTTTTCTGGTTATTTCCCAAAGCAGATTTCCCAGTATGCCTTTCTCGTTTTCTTGCAAGTTGCAGAAAAAAGGCCCATAATGGCATGAGGCTGACAAGCTGTGTAATAGCAGAGACCTGCCAACTCTGGCAACTTCAGCTTCATACTAGGCAGGGCCAGAAGCTTCCAAGAAAGATGGAAGAAATGGTGGAGTGGCATTTATTCAAATTTATTTTGGTTATTGAATAAACACTCCCATGAGTGGGATCAGCTTGAGCACTGACTGGTGAACAGCTTGAGCAGTTGCACCTCTCTAATTTATTTTTAATCGTATTGAATGTTCATTCTGCATTTCATGTCTTTTGGTGATACTGTGACCTGGCTTCATGTAAGCATGGCAGGATTGTTCACAGAGAGTCAAGCAGAGTAAACCACTATTTTCTTTAATTTGCCCTGCCTGCTGCCTTTCATTGCACCACACATCCCTCACCATTAAGCAGCATTTTTCTCTAAACTGCCCAGGCAAACATGCCATATATAATTAAGTCCATGTGGGCTTTTCCAGGGTAGATTTGCCTCTAGATTTGCAGGGGTGTCACAGGCCTACAGGCATGGCTATGGACATCCAAGTGTGTTCTCACTGCTGTGCCTCTGAGGGGACGGAGAAAGAGTGGATGTGTTTGGGCTCTGCAAAGGACCTGGGTGGAGGTGGATTGGGATAACATAGCAGATAGCGCCTTCCCAAAAATGATGGATTATATTTTCACATGTACAGATGTAAAGTTCACACGAACTCACTCCTCAAGATGCTACAGGAGCTGAAAGTACCCCATCATGATGTAGAATTCGGGTTTCACTGGGAGCTCACCATGAATGCAGCTGAGGCTGCCATGTTAACACAAAGCACCAATTCAGCCAAGACAGCAGAGACCTGACGGCAGAGATGACAATACAACTGCTCTCTCTAAGAGCTACTGCCTGGAGACTGTACTGACCTTGGCTTGAGAAGGAGCAAAGAAGAAGAAGGGACCCCTTCCACTTGGCTAGGGATACCTGCATTCCTATGGAGAAGAGCTCCTATACATCTCTGTTTGAGCATGGCCCAGCTGCCATCATGATGGCTCAGAAATAAAGGCAGCTTTGTTTTGTAGCAAGAAGGTGTCTTCAGTTCTCCAAGTTCAAGAAAAGCCTTGAAGGACAAGCTTTTTATTTACCTTTCACAGACTCCTATAAGTACACCCCAAATCTTCTGCCAAATGGGTGTTAAGAGCAATTGATCTAAATGTTTCAACCTGAGAGGCTTGTGTCCACTTCTACCTATGGTATAAGTCCTGCTTATACCATAGGTATAACAGGCACATATACCAAATTTTTTTTTTTATCAGAATCAGCTGCAAGGCAGTTGTAGGCCAAAGGAAATTTGGGATGTTCGTTGCATATGTAGCATACACACAACAAAGCACACTGAAAAGCAGAGGCATTTCTTGTTAATCTCCAGGGTGCCGCTGCTCTGTGAGAAGGGGTGCTCCCTTCTCTGCAGATTCAGCAAGTCTCATGCAATAGGCAACGAGTGTATCGTAGCTGCTTTCCCCTCCAGGACAGTGGAGCCTGTTATTCCCAAGGGGAGGCTGCCATCTCCTCCTTTCTTCCTAGCACATGCATATCTGCTCTGCACCCTGGTATCTGCAGGTGGCTGGAGGACACACAGATGGCCACACCACTGTGGCCACACTGCAGTGTCACTTGTCTTTTGATTCACCTCGGCCTGGAGGTGAGTTCTGCTTTGTTCTGCAGTCGTTTCCCTTGCAGGGTGCTTCCAATGTCTCCCATATCACCATTGCCCATGCCAGCTGCTAATTCCACTTAGGCTGAACACACTAGAGTCAGGCGTGGGAATACCAGTGTCTGCAACTGCAGCAGCACGCAAAGTGTCTCCATCGGTGCCGCTGGGAAATCCAGTAACAGGCTAGCAGATTTCAACTTCCCACATTTTTTTTTCCCTTCTTTTTATTCTTTCGGGGCAAAAACATTTAAGTTAACGACTTCACTTGCCCTCTCCCCGTGCGCCGGGTGCGTCCCAAGATTCCTCCCAAGTGCAGTGCAGGCTTGTAAACTCTGAGCTGGCTATCAGGAGGCTGCAATCTCGGAATTTCGAAGCGGTCTGTGTTGTGCATATGCTTGTAACAATATCACTCACTCCTGAGTGAGTCAGCTGATGGCTTTGTCTCCCCTGCCAGCTTTGTAGGGGAGGAGGGGTGAAAACCACGAAAGCTTCCCGCGTGCCAGGGAGGTCACAGCAAACCGCAGGAGCCGCATGTGCCGGAGGGCGCACCCGACGGCGCTGGGCCGGCGCTCCCAGCGTTGCCCATGGCGGGATCCCGGCGGAGCGGGACCGGCCCGCGCCGCTCCGTCCTAACCCTGCACTCCTCCCGCCCGCCGCGCGCCGCTGGCAGCCGCCTCCCATTGGCCGT
>VYZS01076652.1:2794-18709 GCA_013400695.1 Neodrepanis coruscans | reverse complement strand
TCCGGGCTCCCCTAAATCTTCAGAACTGAATTCCTGATAACTGCTTCAAATGTGGGTAGAGACTTACAGACCATGCTTAGAGTACTTAGGAGAGAACTACACCTTTCTGAGGCCAAATTCTTTGCCTATTTTGTCTGTGGTACCTTTATATTGTTAAGATGTGGCCAAGACAGCAGTATCCTCAAGACATGCTCAGTCATCATCAGACCTCCACTTGATATTTGCCTCTTCAAAAAGTCCTTGACATAAGCAGAATGCACATATGCTGACATAAAACTTCCTTCCATAAACATCCAGATGGTTCTAACATTCAGTATTTATTCAGTCTTCATCTCTGGGGTTGATAGTTTTCTTCTTTTGTATCAATTACAGAGAATCCAGCAATACTAATTTGACCATTCTTCATACAAAAATAAAATTATAATATAAAGCTTTGAGGTCCATGCATATAGAAATATGAAAAAATTAAATATGGGTTTTTTTTTTCCATTTTGCTGTAGAAAATAAAGTAGATATTGTTTTCTGATCCAGATGTGTGTTTTCTTTCAGTCTTTCTTTTTGAAAATATTGTATATCTTAGGAGTTATCATGTAAGGAATAATCATGTAGTCCTCGCAAAGATTAGTAATTAAATTATTGAAGGATAATCTTTCTCAAGGAAATGAACCACTGATAAAATGAACCATCAATTCCTGAAATATATGGTTATCTCTTTAGGCCTGACTTCTGTTTCTGCCACAACGCTATTTCCTTTTGAAGCCATGTAAAATAAAGAACCCCCCCCTCATTTGTTTGACATTTTTCTGACAAGCCTAATTGTTTTAATTGTGATACTGCTTTAAAATATATTTTTTCGTCTTTTTTTGAACATCTCTTTTTAAACACAGTCATACTACAGCTTAGAAGTTTATGTGTTGCTTTGGCCACAAGTATCTTTCTGGTGTTCAGTTTCAAAGAGAATGCTGTGTTCTGTGTATCTGATCTGTTATTTACATTGGAAACTAGCTGTGAGATTGAGCTGTCAATCTGAATTTGCCTTTAGAAGTCATTCTTTGAGATTTGGTCAAATAACCAGGATTAGCAACTTTTTAAAGTACCTTTTCTAAATATTATTTACATTTGATATAGATTAGGGATAAGAATGAACTCTGAGATCATTAATTAATAATTATTAATCTTTGGCCCGTATGATAAAGCGCTGTAAGGCCATGAAGTTTAATACAACAAATAATATCTAGAATAATAATTTCAATTAATTTACAAGAAACTTGAGAGTTGAAAATCTTATTTGTGAAAGGTTGCTTTTTATTTTAAAATTGGTTATAACTAATTTTGTGTGAAGTGTTTAGAAGCATTGATTAAAGCCAGAGTTTTAAGAACTCTAGCTCAAAGTTAGAAATCGGGAATTGCCTCTTCCAGTATTTAAAAATTAAGGTTCTAATTCAACAAAGCTATAAACTGAGCAATAACTATTATTTTTGTGAGTAATCTCTCTCAATTCAACAGGATGTTTCTCATAAATAAGCATATGTGTTTATAATAAGCCCGTATGTAGTGCATGTATCTCAATATGGCATATAGCTGAGTCACTCCCAATGATAACTCTCATAATGAATTGAGACTATAGACAATGCATTTTTTTAAAAAAGTGTTACTCTTCAGTGTTTGAGTGATGTAGGAGCTCACATGCCATAAATCTTAATTTTGGCAAATTCATGGAATCATGGAAACACAAAATGGTTTGGGTTGGAAGGGACCATAAAGACCATAAAGACCATAAAGATCATCTCATTCCAACCCCCTTGCCTTGGGTGGGGAAACCTTTCACTAGACCAGGTTGCCAGAGTTCCATCTGCTTTTGATGCAGCTCGGGAAAAAATTGGCTTTCTGGACTGCAAGCACACACTGCCAGCTCATGTCCAGCCTCTCTTCTGTCAGCCCCACCAAGTCCCTCTCATCAAAACTGCTCTCAATCTGTTCCTCCCCCAGCCTGCTTTGATACTGGGGCTCGCCCCAACCCAGGTGTAACACCTTGAACTTGGTCTTAAACCATGTGAGATTCTCATGGGCCTGTTTCTCAAGCTTGTCCAAGTCCCTGTGGTTGTCATCCTGCTCTTCAGATATGTCAACAGAATGACTGAGCTTTCACCAGTGAGGGTGCACTCAATCCCTTTACCCGTGTCATTATCGAAGATATAACACTGGTTCCACTACAGACCCCTGAGGGACACAATTTGTTGCTAATGTCCATAGGGACTCTGAGCCATTGACCACTACCCTCTGGATGTGACCATCCAACCAGTTTCTTATCCTCTAATCAAATTTCTTATCCATCCATCAAATCCATCTATCTCCAATTTAGAGAGCAGGCTATTGTGGGAGACCATGTCAAAGACTTTTACTTAAGCTGTTAAAAGGCTTTTTACTTAGGCTGAGGGGGCAGTAAATCACTTCAGTAACGCACAATGTGGTATTGGCTTATACTTTTCACAGTGTGTTTGAAAGGCATATTCCTACCCAAACACCAGAGTGTGACAAGCTTTGATTTATCCAGGCTTGGCACAATTAGAAAAGTGGTAATGTATCCTATGAAATATACCTTCTTCATCACAGGGTCATTGGCTGCATTCTGTGTGCAAACTATAAAACTGTGCAAGGCAGTTTTTGACTTTTTGACTTGATCTGCTTATGTGGCCCTTTATAATAAGATCATGTCTTTCAATTTATAGAGGTTATTCTATTACTCAAGAAAAAAAAAAGATAAAAAACTATAAAGCTTAAAAATACAAAGGAATAGTTATAATTAAAGTTACGGAAGTTTAGCAGAATACTCTAAATAAATATGACAGTGAGATTACTGGGGTTTTTTTGTATTCTTTTCCCTTTAAAATCTGTAGTTTCTTATCTGGACTAGAAGAGCACTGTTCAAACTTACTGTAAAGAATGCCATGCTATCAAATGTTCAGTTTTTCTAGAATATGAAATGGAGTGTGGACATTTCCCTGTATGTTTAAATGCATGTCGAGTCAGTCACTTTGTCACTTCCTCTGTTATAAAAATGTCATTGTAATTCACAACGAAGATACTATTGATAGAACTGTGATATTTCTGTGTTTGTATAGTTCTTGTACCTCTGAATTTCACATCTTAAAAAAATTAGTTCGCATAAAACTTCATGTCAAATGTATGAAATGTGGAAGAAATTTTTTTTCTAATTTAGAGGAGGTTTTGATTGAAAAATTAGTACTTTCTCAAACTGAAACTTCTTTATTGTGTTTTGTAAAGTAGGATTTTATTGGTGTCTTAGCATTCCTACTACCTCTCTAGAAAGAAAGCCATTTTATGCACATTGCCTGTCTTATAGGAAAAAAATCCCTTGTGCTCCTATATTTTTATTTCATATTTAAAATATGGGGTTAATATTTCTATTGTTATTAATGGCAGGTGTGTACTTTGTTAATAAAATAAAAGCATTCCTCCTACTCCTGTGATAATATAAAAAAACGAATAGCATTTCAAATTTGAAGATGTATGATTTGTTTAAATTTGGTGCTCTGAATTTTGTATTCTGCTGATTAAGCAGCAGACCTGCAATTATCTGACAGTGGCTGCCTTCTTGACATTTTCCAGCTTATTTTTTATCCTCAAGTAGAGCTGTGTATTTTGCATAAGATTTAGATAATCATGTAAACTAGTTGCATCACTGAAGTAGTTTTATTTCAAATTCAAATACATTGAGAGTTGCATATATGAGCTTAAAATAGATTTTGCAAATCCTCTCATCTGATATCTATCTTCATCTCATTTAAATTGTTCTTGAATCTCTTTCCCTCACCTTCCCTATCAAGGTAAAATCTCTTTAAATTTCAATATACAGAAATACGTGAGTCATTTAGAAAATATTGCAGAAATTTAAGTATTGACATAGTATATGATATCTAATCCATGCTTAATTTTAATTTTTTAACTTATAAATTGAATCTTCACTCCCATGTTATGATCAGCATAAGGTGAAAACATTTGAAAAAGCTCTGCTAGGGCAAAGCAATGGCACTCTTTCAAACAGTTAATTATTTGTACAAGTATTGAAAGGTTTTGTGTCCTTGGTGGTTAGATTTTATGGTACATTTTTCTCAGAACACACTCTAACACACTCTAAAATGACTTATAGTCCTTCCTAAGGGTTGATGTTAACTGCTAGTGAATAACACTTTTTCCTAAGATTCTGACACAGAATCTTAGGAACTGCTCTTGTTTTTTTTATAGGACCAAAATACAGATTTACTGAACTGTCAGGTACCATAAATGCTAGCTGTATATCATTCTTAATTCAGCTCAGGCCAAAGCATTTGATGTATAATATGGTGCCATAGGTTGTGCACACACACAAAAATTTACAGATGAGTATTTGTCTCTCTTCTTCAGCTGTCAGCCTGGATACATCATCATATATCATTATCACTTCTAGCAATGACATTGGAATATCTTGAGCAGCAGTATACTTACTGTACACATATAATATATGGTAGTAATCTCCCTATGGAGAGTTTCAAAGGTATAGCTGCCTCATTTAAGGATTAAAATAGGTTACTTCTTACAGCATATGAAACCCAAGTTTGTATTGTTTAATATGACTGTCCTTGTGAGAATAAAAAGATGTCCTCATACTGCTCTGAGAACAAAAGGTACCCTTTACCTATAAACATACTTTAAAAAAGGTTGTGCTAAATTAGCGACAGAAGAAACATGTACTCAGGAAATCTAAATTCTCAGTTTAGGACGATTTCATATCTCATAAGATGAGGAAAAGAAAAAACATTTTCTAAACCACACACTTGTTATTTTTGAAAGATTAGTAGTTACTGAAAGCCAGGTTTTGGAAGCTATTTGAATGCCCAAAAGTCCACCTCTGAGAGGTACAGGTGGAGTTATCTTTCAGTTTGTGCCAGATATCTAATTTAGCTCTTTTTGCTAATTCTGCAGACCATTTAACTATGTTTTGGAGAATCTACTAAGATGTGTTTTGAAAACTTTGCTTTTAATCTTCCCCTATGAAGCCACTGTGTGGCCTGCTAATGTGTATGAGAATCTGGTCCTTGTTGCAGTCATTTATCGGTCAGGAAAATGGTATTCCATTTGCTAGAGACTCCTAAGTGTACTCCAGCACACTCCAGTGTAATGTTCTCTGCACTTGAGCTGTCTTCGTGCATACAGAGATTTGAAAGAATTTTGTGATTTTTGAAATGATCAGTGCTAATTGTTGGTACTGCAGGAAAGAGTGTCTTATAGAGCAGGTAAAGCTGCCACTAGAGGTGTGAACTATTCAGTATTCATCAGTTAGTTCTTCTCAGTTATTGGTAGGTGCAGAGTGTTGTTGGATTTTATTTAGAGATAATTTGATTGCTTGTCCAATGAATAAAAGTATTAAACTGATTTCCTATGAAATACTGAAATATATAAATATTTACTCATAAAAATATGTGTATGTTAATTGTAGCTATTCAAATATTGATAAACAGCTGTGATCTTAATTTCTAGGGTTTTTTTCCATGACTTAATAAAACTAAGGTTTCTAATCTGTAAATATTATAGAAACCAGAAAATTTATAATTTCTAGTAAAAGATACACCTGTTTTCCTGTAATAAGCATATAAAGGTTTCTAATTACTACTGGATGAGCGGAATAGGAAAGGAAGATGAGAAAAGTGCACCTCATTGGAGTGAAAGTGTAGTTCCTTATGTCTTCTCTTTTCTGTGTGTATGTTCAGTCAAAGAATAAAAATTAGAACCAGTAAATTAGCTTTGCATATATAGTTATNGTGCTGTAGCCGCTGAAGTTGCTAGTCCATCCATGTGCGGGGGTCAGACTCGATGTGGAGACAAGCAGTGATGTTACCATGGCCAGCTCTGGCAGAGAAAACGGGAAGATGGCGTCCCCTCTCGCCTTTTATAGGGGACCCCTCTTTGTGCATGCGCAGACGGCCCCTAGGGGACCTGCCTTCTCCGATTGGATGATTAGTGCCCGGGCCCCACCCCCGCGCCCCAGCTGCTCATGGGAGTGCCGGGCCGAGCCGGAAGTGTGTCAGTCCCCGGGCCGGAAGTGTGGGTCCGATTATGGCGGCGCCCTCAGCGGCCCGGCCCCGGCTACGTCGGCAGCTGCCACGCTGGCGGCCGTGCTGGCCCGCGCCACCGCCACTGCCCGCTGCCACTACCACTGCTGCCGGGAGAGCCGGGCACGTATCAGGTGCCACGTGGCGACACGGGACCATGGCAGCGCCGAGCCCCGACCATTTCATGTATGCGGGAAACGCTGCTGGGCAAGCGTGGCGCCGAGTCGGACCGGGGCCAGCGGCGCCCAGAAACATCAGTGGCCCTGAAGTGGGGCGAGAGGAGCCCCTCCGCCCCCCGGGGCCTGGGAACGGGCAGCCCCGCCCCCCCCCTTGCCGGGGGGGGTGGAAAAAGAGAAAAAAAGACCAGTTTTAGCTTCACCCCACAACAATAAATGAATAAAGATGTTAATTAAGTAATATTCAACTTTTAAGATAGCATAGAAATTAGATATATTTTACGTGCTTGTATGTAAGTCTAGTAACTCTTGGAATATAATTTGTTAAAAATCTGATTTCTCAGAAAATTTGTTAAACCTTGAATTGACCCTCTGAAAACTCGTAAACCTTTTCCCTGCTATGATGGTGAATTTTCACATTTGCATTACATAATACAGAGTAATTGTGTAAAAAAAAGTTAATTCTTTCAATTGTTTTTCCTAAAATTATTTTTCTGATGTTGCGGTGGTCAGACTGCCAGCTGGTATAAAACCTGTTTTTCATATGTTCATGTTCCTGGGGGACAGTATGCCCACATCTTTCTGAACAAAAGGGGAAAAAAAACACTTTATAGGACTAAATGGAGTGAAAAGCACAAGAATACATCTTAAGCATAAGAAGCCAAAGATTTAGATAATTAATTTGTTTTGAAAACTGAAAATTCATAAAATTGCCTTGGAGACTGAATGTTCAAAATTTAAGAGAAAAACACTTAATTTGATGGAGTCTTGAACCAGAATCACTAAAACTGAAGAGCAAAGAAAATGCTAAAGCAGTCTTTTAGAACTAACATTTATTTGTTAGATTCTCTTCTCAGAGATCTGTTTCAGGTCCAGGAAAGGTGGGAAAGGAAAATAAATGTAAGTTTTGAAAAGAAAGCTGAACAGCTCCATCTTTTCATTGAAAAAATTAAAAATCCAAGCTCTGCAAAGACAAAGCTAAGTTAGGACTGTTAGGCAAGCGTCAACTCAAGCAGATATCGGGAACTCACACTTTCAAAATGAAAGCAATTAATCAGCTCACGTGAAGATGTCTGCCATTAGTTAGCTATAGAGTTACAAATTCAATTGAAAAAATTTTATTAAAATAAATAGCTTTAATTGTAAATCCAAATCTGAATTAGCTAAGCTTTCTGGGGAAGACACTATCCTTAGGAGAAGGACAAGTTTTCTCTACCATTTAACAAATATGAAGGTCCAAGATTAAAGCTCAGCTGAATGATATCAATGTGTCTATTTTTGAAAATAAAATTCAGGATTTTGCCTGTATATCCCTGGCTTTCTCCTAATTCAAGTATTTAGGCAGTATAACAGGGGAACTAAAACTAAGATGAAACGTTTTAAGTGTTTGAAATAATACTTGTGGTGGCCCGCTTTGAAAATTATTTTGATGAATTTACTTCATTTTGTCTTTACCTGAAAAAATGCAGCAGAGTAAACTGATGAATAATAATGTAGTGCAAACAATGGCCAGCTGATCTCAGAATGATAAGTAATGCTTCAAAACAGTTGTAATGCAAATTGCAAGGACATAAATCAAGAACAGGGTGGGAAGATTTGCTTACTTTTCTGAGTGTTCTTCTTTTTGGAGTGTATATCTGACCATAATATTATTTTGCCACAGCTAGCTTGTGTTTTACTGAATCCTAAAGTTTAGAGATGGAAAGTGTGCTCATTTTAAGCTGTGAACATTTCAAAACAGATGGATGTACAGAGAACATCACTGACTTGCATTCTTTGAATACCATCTGGTTAACAAATACTAGTAGGACAGAAGTAACATATGTTGCTTGGCTGGCCCTGTGTCTTGCTAGGAAACACATTAGACTGGCATGATCCAGGGATGCATATATTCAGTGCATCAGGAACAGTGAAGATCTTCACAGGTGTGAGAAATTCTCACTGATAGTGGAGGCAGCTATAGGAATATTTAGCAGTTCTACCAAAATCTGAAGAGGTTGTTGATGTCTGAAGATACTATATGTGGAAGTTGCACAATATGATTTCTAAATTCATCTTGCCAACACTGAGTGCATCCAGATTCTTGTTTAACTAACTGAAGGTAAATTATTTTTTTGACCTGTATTTGATAGTAGGAAGAAGACTTTGAATATTAGAAAAAAGCCCATGGATTTGACTGTGTAAGGCAAAATCTAGGTTACTACTGCTCTCCACATCATGGAGCTTTGTTGCTTGACGAACTGGAACTGAAAATAAAAAGAAAATGTGTTCCTGTGGGAACGATAAAGTTGGTGCTCCTACTGTCTGGTTCATTCCATGCTTTTTCCTCATCCTCTTAAACCTTTTTCCAAAGGTCAAATCAGCGCTGACATGTTGCAGCCCCCACAACACAGACATGGCTCAATGCCCAAAGCCTAATGGCACAAAGTAGGGTGAAATCCCCCTCTCTCTTAACCACTCACTGGTAAATTCATGCTGCCAGAAGGTGAACAAGTCTTAGTAAGAGTGTAGAACAAGTGTACTCATTTTAAGATTCCCTCACTAACTAGTGAGGCACTAGCATCAACCTTTAGTAGGCGCATTGGTTTACAAAGGAAAGATGTGTGTGAGGTCAGCCCCAGACAAGTATTTCATAAGAGTATGATTTGATTAAGGCCAGGCTATGACATAGCTAGAGGAGGCCAGAGATTGTCTGGACAGTTTTGCCATTAATTTAAGTGGAAGAACAGTCTTCTGCCAGCCTATAATCTTTATCATTTATAGTTTGTGATTTCATTATTAAAGCAAGCTGTTTGCTAAAGCTCAGAGGCAGAATTTTTATCGGTTATTATATAGCTAGTACTTTATCTTGGCTTCTTGTATAAATATAAGCTTGTTTATTAGCTGTCAAGCAGCTGAGCACTCGAGTATATAAATAGCATTAGGAAAAAATGTATTTAACTTTTAAAAATATAAATTAATTTCCTATGTAAAAATAAATTTGCTTTGATGATTGTTGGTATTCAGCAGATGAAGCTATTTCAATTTTGTCAGGCTTTCACTTTACTACTTTTTTAACAAGATAAAATATCCATTGAAAGTACACTCATAATGAAATGGCACAATATAAATAGATGACTTTCATCATAATGCACTGTTTTTAGAAATGTTCATAATTTAAACGATTATGTTTCTTGACTTCTTGCCAATTAAGTTTAGTCATCTAGGGGCTGTGAATTTTAATGAGAAAGCTGAATGGTCTTTTGCAGATAAAATCAGTTGGCAGGAACACAATCAAACAGGGAAAGGTATAATCTCTTCTTTTCTCCTTTTTTCTTTAAGTACCATAAAAAGATAAGAGAAAAAAATTAAGTAGCAGGAGAAACAAAACAACTGTGCAGCTTTATGTAGATTGAATATATTTTAAAAAAGCCTTTGCTTACTACCCCTTGAAATCATCATGACAGGTTTAAAAGATACAAGAGGTGTTAAACATAGGCATGAGAAAATTAAACTCAGAAGCAAACCTTAGCCAATAGCTGTTACACTGTGATTATTGAGACAATTCTAATGAACTTTTTCAGAAAAATTTTGGATCCAGAATCATAAAGAAAAAAATAAATAGGAGTGATATTAGATACTTAAGAAGGTAAACTGTGGTCCATGCATCTACCTTTCAATGGGCAAATCAGAATCCCCCTGGGGATTAGAATTAGATTACCTAAATGCCTAACAGCTGTCTCACAGGCATGAGACTAGATAAAGCAACCAAGTTGTAAATCTGTGCAAACTGCATGAAAGGATACATAATGCAAATTGATTAGTCCAGGACTTGCATTAATGTGGTTGTGAATAAAAGTAACCCACCAACAAATCCTCTCCTAATTTTAACAGCTACTGAGGAGAAAAACTTAGCAGATGGATCATTCTGAGGTGTGGGTCTACAATGAAATTACATTGTGATCAAAGAAAAAACCTGAATTACTAATCCCGATGAAGAAAGAGTTCTAATCTCTCTGCAGAAAGGCAAATATTTGAGGTTTTAACTTGGATTAGTAGGTGGCTTTCATGGAATACCAATGCCCTCTACATTTTTTAAAAATTAAAAGTATGAGAACTTATTGAAGGATAAAATATGTGATTTGGTATACATCTCAGTAGATAGATAGTAAACTATTGAAATATAACCTATTGTAGGTACTAGAACTGATTAGTTTTCTGCAGTTTCAAAATAACAATATTGAAAATTAAGAATGGTAAGAACATTGATTTAACTATTTGAATTTCTTTAATCTTCCAAATCTGTTTCATAATATTTCTTGTCTGCTCAAATTTCTGCATCTTTTAATCAGATGAGTTTTATCACAGAAAACTAAATGCCATTTAATGAACACTCTATTCGTAAGACATTTGTTAGCTGTAAATTTTTTATGTCATAACTAGTTAAGAGATAATAACCATGAGATGATAAAAATCCAGTAAGATCAGTGACCTATATTCCTTCTTTATATGCTCTTCCTTTATATCATCTTACTATTTTATCTATGGACTGCTACATTAATATTAATGTAGATTTGCTCTGTTCCATATACATAAGAGAAGTTTCATCAGATTATGGGGCTCTTGGCTTCAATGAGACTAAAAGTAAGCTCCTTGTATGAAGCACTGAGTTCTTAATGGTTTGGGAGCCAAGTAATATGCTTCTGTGATGTTTCTGAATGCAGATAGATAGCAAATTATTCTACTTATTTTTAGAATTAGACAGAAGTCATATACCCCTAATTTGCATAAAAGTAAAGCCTAGGGTAATAGGTGAGATGTACTGAATTAGGTGTTAATGGGGCCCAATAGCTTCTGTCTAGGTAGAGCACATGCAAGATAAATTTGTGTACAGTGTTTTTCTACACTATCCCCTAAGTGCTCTCACCCATAAAGCATGTAGTTACCTATCTCTCTTACATGCGCTGAGAATTCAACATCTAAGAGTTTTTCTGCCTTTATCCCTGAGAGACTTGATATTATAATGTTTTATCTCTTTTTAATACAGGAAACTGTTGTAATAAAACACCTGTAATTCCAATTGTAAAGCCAATCTTCTATATATATGATACTTAAATGCTCATTTGATGAATCATATTTCCCACAGTGATAACTGTAATCACTGGTCTGTAGAGAGTCCTAGTCTCTCTGTTCCAGCAGGCACTGTATTAACACAATATTTTATTTATTTTCATGTGAAGAAAGAGGTACAGATTAGTATTTCAACTTCCAAAATTTCTTTCTGTGCTTCTGTGACATAGGAAGAAATTGCTAATTTTGGATTGTAACTCATGAATTAAAAAAAATTACAACCTTACTGACTATGACAGATAATATGACTGTACACCAAACCTTACTCTAACCCATTGGTTTGACTACTGTGTACTGCAGTGTTTTTGAGGAAAGAAAATGTCTTCTTCTGCTTCTTAGAGAAGTGATTCCGCCATCAGTATGCTGACAACTAGGTATGTGAGGTCTTGTTTGCTGTATTTTAGGGAGTGATAGAAGCAATTCAAAAATTAAGTGCAAATTAATGAAGATAGTTCATGTAGGTAAAATTGAGTTTTGGCACGGAATTCATACAGTTTGTCGTTCATTTAAAAACAACCAAAAAACAACAAGAAGAACAAAAAAAACCACCAAAAAAACCCCCAACCCCCAAAAAACTAAAACCAGACAAACAGCCTCAAAGAAGAGAAACTAAAATAATACAGAATTTGTGCAAATGAAATAATGTATTTTGTTCTGAATCATAGAGTGTGCATTTGTTACATAATTCAACACATGCAACAGATAATATTGGGGGCCATGAAGTGCTGTAGCCTTTTGCAATTTTACATTACTTGACTCACTGATTTTCTGTATCAGTGAATTACACAGGTAATTCACTAGCTCATAGATTATTTTTCCCGGTCTCTCCTAAGAGTCAGTGATTTTTTTTCCCTGTTCACAGAAGCTCACTGTCTTTTACAGCTGTATATCATCACTGTTTTCTTCCTGGTTAAGCTTTCCAATCAAGCTATAGGAAAGAAAAGAAAACTACAGGAAACGTAATTCTGTTGCAGCTCTCCATGTCCTGAGTCCCTAAAGCATGAAGCATTCAGGCCATGTTACAAAGAAATTGCAAGTGGACTTAGAGAAAGTTATTTCCTAAATTCCCCTTTACACCAGTCTTTCTATCAAGGGCATGTTGATGGAGTCCCAGCAGCAGATAAGAATTTTAATAGATGGGTGGTATCTCATCCCTAGCAAAGGAAGTGAAGGAAAAAAGGAAAATTCTAGTTCTCTCACCAAGTATTTCACAAGTGAATGAATACATTTGTGCTCTTACTAAATCTTATTGTGCTGAAGTCTAATGTGATTTGGTATTGGGAAATCAATCAAGGTATCATGTGGGAAAACTAGAGTAAAAAACAGACATGCATATGCAGTGCTTTTTGAAGTTCTTATTTGCATAACCCAACACTATAACAAGAAAACTACTTTAATGATGAGCGTGGTACTGCAGTGAAAAAATATGGTAAATGACAAATGAAAAAGTAGAGTTTGTCCTCTGCTGAAGGTCAGGGAAGACATGCACAAACAAATCTAGTATGGAGTTTTATACTGGAGGAGATATGTTTGATGACATTCATGCCTTTCTGTTCTTCCTTTGTTTTTATTCATTGTACTGTCTGTGACTGTCTTATACCTTCTTGTTATTTTCATATCATGTGGGATATTTTACATATATCATATACAAATATTTTGTTCTCTCTGTACTGTCCTAAAGTTAGTTCTAGCCAGCTGTCAAATTTTAAGTCTTTCAGTGATCTATATCGAACCATTTATGATTTGTAATCTGAGGCCTTTCGGTATCATCCTGTTCTGATATCAGATGTTTTTTCTCCTGAGGCTTGCAGTAGCTTACACATGCTTATTGTTCTAAGGAAAGATGGAAAAACAACCTATACTCCTAATGAAGGTTCCAAGGACCTTCATCTTTCTACTTGGTTGTGCATCATGTAGCTGCTAACTTGAAGCTCTCTGTTAAGAAGATTTTGAAATTTGACTTTTTTGGGAAAGGATTATTCAGCAATTATATTTGCTGCTGTTTCCATGTGGCATCAGGTCTGCCATTTTGGCAGAGTTTGAGAGGCCAATAAATGTCAGCTCTGGTATCTGTCTCCTTTCTTGTTAAAGTCAGTGGTATTCTAGTATTGACTTCAAAGTTGATGAGTTACTTACTGCACNACATTGTTTCCTTGTGAATACATGGGGAAACTGCACAGATAAAACTCACATACTATTTTTATGACTGACAAATTTATGTCCTATTCCCCCTTAGCAAATGGCTTAATTGTTTGAAATAATTCAATGAAAGAAGTCACAGTAAAATTCTGCAAGGAATGCTTGAATGTCTAAATTTGATTCCTAAAATTTCAGACAGATTATCTCTTCTTGCATCTTACTGTACTTGCCTGTATTTAGTTTATTCTCTTCCACAGATTCTGCATCATGCCAATATGCCCTTGATTACTTTTTCCCAAGCTAGCGGCTTTGCCTTTTTTTTTTTTTCTTCAGAACAGAAGTTATAAATATACTACTGATTTGTTTTATGGGAAAAGAAAACAAAACCAAAACAAAATTGTGTTTAAATCTAATTGTTTCTTCCACTGTGTTTTTGTTGTTGTTGTTGTTGTTTGGGTTTTTTTAATCTTGAATGCTGAATCAGATTTTGCTTCATAGTAGCCAAAGAACAGACTATAAATTAAAGGAAGTTGTACGTTCAAGATTCCCATTTTATTATGCAAATAGTACAATTGACACATGAGGTTCTCTCTCAAGAGAGGACTCCCTGGAGAGCGAACATAACTGTGACAAGCTAGCATTGCTTTTTATGACTTAATGATTTCACTTATATGAGAATCTTACCGTGACTTTTAATGACTATCTGTNTCGAACCATTTATGATTTGTAATCTGAGGCCTTTCGGTATCATCCTGTTCTGATATCAGATGTTTTTTCTCCTGAGGCTTGCAGTAGCTTACACATGCTTATTGTTCTAAGGAAAGATGGAAAAACAACCTATACTCCTAATGAAGGTTCCAAGGACCTTCATCTTTCTACTTGGTTGTGCATCATGTAGCTGCTAACTTGAAGCTCTCTGTTAAGAAGATTTTGAAATTTGACTTTTTTGGGAAAGGATTATTCAGCAATTATATTTGCTGCTGTTTCCATGTGGCATCAGGTCTGCCATTTTGGCAGAGTTTGAGAGGCCAATAAATGTCAGCTCTGGTATCTGTCTCCTTTCTTGTTAAAGTCAGTGGTATTCTAGTATTGACTTCAAAGTTGATGAGTTACTTACTGCACACGCCCTGCTGAGTAAAGGCCAAGCACCTTAGTGAAAGAGGCTGTCATAAAAGAGGTTCCTACTGATTGCTTGGTACATTCATTGTATACATGTTGACAGCTTAGAACAGCGGTTTCTGTGCCTCAGATCCCTATTAGCTAACTGCTAACACACCCAAGTCACACATAACTTAAAGTCACGATTTATGATCAAAGAAATAGTTACAGTGCCTCTGGGATCCCTGTGGTTTTGTGTTCTCTATTAGGATGACCATGAATTCATCTCTGTGAGTTGTCTTCTATAGTTGAGTATTTAAGTAGGTAAACCTTTTAGAGTTGATGCTGAAGTTATGAAAGTATGATTGTTTGAAAGTAATTGATAGGAAGTGGTGACTGTGACTAAATGAGAGCTTCTGTTCTACAACTATGTTCATCAAAATGTGTCATATGCTGATAGATCAGAAAAATGTATGTACTAGGGTATATTGAAATATATTTACATTGTTTCCTTGTGAATACATGGGGAAACTGCACAGATAAAACTCACATACTATTTTTATGACTGACAAATTTATGTCCTATTCCCCCTTAGCAAATGGCTTAATTGTTTGAAATAATTCAATGAAAGAAGTCACAGTAAAATTCTGCAAGGAATGCTTGAATGTCTAAATTTGATTCCTAAAATTTCAGACAGATTATCTCTTCTTGCATCTTACTGTACTTGCCTGTATTTAGTTTATTCTCNATTTACTGACATGGGGCATAACTACTTTGTGGTTCCAAGCAGTCAGATATTCACCAAGATGGCTTTTCAGTCACTCTCTTTGCTAGGGATGCAACATTGTGTAGTATTTTGTATAGAGAACAGTAAACAACATAAAATAATATGGAAAGCAGCATGTAGCCATGATGCAGTAAAGCTTGTAGATAGAAGGATATCATAGTGACCAAATCAGGAGGTAAATGTAGTCAAAGCTAGCAGTTTGACTGTAAACTATACTGTGTCTGGAATTAGCTATAGCCAAGAAAAATCATGTAAATTATTCACAGTATCTTGAACTGATACAACTCTAAGAATTAAAATGTCTTGTGTGTTCTGGGATGGGCAGTAACAGAGCAAATCTGGGTCAAAATTGGAAGATCTATCTTTCTCTTCCTTAAAGAATTAATTTTATCAATTTGAAATGCACCCTTCTGAGATGCCATTCATACCCTGTATAATACAATGCTACTAAGATCTTTTTTTTTTTTTTTTAAATTTTAACTGGGGAAAACAAAAA